>JAQGCC010003523.1:0-15176 GCA_034698905.1 Xestoiulus laeticollis
ATTTTAATTACACAAGTCGCTGACTTGGCTGAGAGCTTTCCCCATAGGAAACGGGGTGTTTAGTTTCCCCTTAAGCAATTTTTTTCATTAATCTACTTCCATTTATTATGGAGAAAATTGCTTTTGAATTTTTAACATTGCGGGTATAGGCCGGCTTGCTCCAGAGGGTGAATTCCTCAAAGGGGACCATCTCAAAAAGGAAGACTTCATTAATTCCACCTAATCAAACATTAGTTTCTATAAAATGCAGTTTCAAACTTAAAAACAATCCAAAATTACACGTGAAAAAATTCCATCATTGCTTGTGCAATTCGCAGTCCATTAGAATTTTTTCACGTGTAATTTTGGATTATTTCTAAGTTTACATTTTTTTTTAAATAGCCTTAGAAAATTTACAAAAGTCGTAAAATAGTAGCTATCGCCGGTCAATTTCTCTGCAAGATAAAACTGTTTTTGTTATCAAATCCTTATTTATAAAAAATCAGGATCATTTACGAAATTTCGCCATTTAGTTTGCATGTAAAAACATGAAAATTCCATAATTCTTACCAGCGAAAATGTCCTACATACTCCCATTGCTTTTGTACATAGTGTAATCTATGCGAAAAATAGATATAAGTAAAATAAAATTAATTTTGAGGGTGTTTTACTTGAAAAAAATAGATAATAAATAAACCATGCCCAATTCAATATGGCGTCAAAACGCCTCTATGTCGCATACAGCATCATTAATATGGACTTCAATTCAATTCATTTTCTTACCCTGCATCATCCGGCTGCATGTAGTCAAATGCAAACCCTGCATGTATCAGCATGTAGTATTTTTAAGAATTTAAATAGATACCTCGTAATCATTTCATGACTAATAATTCCAGTTTAGCTTTTTTCTCACGCTTTTTCAAGATTCCCTGGGAATTTGCCCAAGCAGTCATCCCATATTTGGAACAGTCTGCTCTGAATCTCGCCAAATCTCGTCGAATCTCGGGCGAGTTCATTTTCAGAATTGGCAAGTAGGATGGCGCCAAAGGACTCGCTGGTGCGTTCCGTAGATATATTTTATTTTCGAGTATTTCTTTCGTTTCTTTGCTATTTTCTCTAAATCGCGCCATGTACCGTGAGAAGATGCATTTTTAAGATGAAGCTATTTGGATCGGAGGTACATGGGCTTGTATAATGGGCTGCTAATTAACTGTATAATGAGGGTGAAGCTGTTGTTTTGTGAGTAGTCTTAATGTTCCATTTGTCGGTTAAATATGGCAGAAACCCGTGTCGTTCTCACTTTACATTTATATTAATCCCGAGGCTGGTGGTAGATTAGGTGAGAGACAACGCCTGTCAGAAGTACGATATCGTCGTACTTATTACCGACAATTAAATGTGGCGTTGTGAACAAGTTTTTGCACGAAAATTACGCTAAAAACGAACTGTCTTCGTAGGCCGAATCAGGCCATTGCCATGGAGCGCCACCTGGGCGTTCACGTTTTCTCCCATCATTGCATGGCCAAGGATTTTTAACTTCTTCTCGAACATTTAGCATTCCTTAAATTTACTATTAATCTGCCTGACAGCTCGTAAAAAAGTTAAATTACTAATCAACGTTCACAATTTGACATTTGCCTTTTTGTTTTTATACGATTGCGTCAGATGTGTGTTCACTTTTGCAAATGGCCTAGTTTCCACTTGTCAAATTGAACCTTATCAACTCGAATTTAAGCCACTAAATATATATTTATTCCTAGTTTGCCTTTTCGGTTTACTAATAAACAGTATAACTTTTATTTCGTACTAGTCTCGCTAATGGAATGTTGAGACGTCATTATTATGGTACTGTTCTAATATACCCCATGCCACTAAGAAAGTGTTACCTAACCTAACCTTAATGTAATTAGGCTAGATTAGGTTATATAGGCGGGTAGGCGGGGGTATGTTAGAACAGTATTATTATTGTTTACATCAAAGCAGATTTACTTTTATAAGGCAGATTGCCCTATGCATTTTTAAGATTACTGTATTGTAATACATATATTTTGATTCTCATATGCTTGAAAATGTCGAAATGCTATTCATCACACAGAAAATACTTCTAGTATTTATTGTAGAAATTATGGTAGAGGATTTTTTTACAATTTTTAAATAGTTTCTCCAAATGTTTTAAGATGATTACGCTAAACCTCAATTTTACTTTTATTTTTCAGAACTTTTTCCTATTTTCTGGCAGTAATCTTTGGTGCAGTGCATAATCTTTGCATACTGAGGTGGAAATCATGTCTACCAATAGGGTAAAGCGGTTATTACGGAAGATTGAAAATCTAAGAGGTAGGAAAGCGAAAATGTTAATCTGTATGGAACTTGTATTAAGCGTCCCTAAAATGTATATAGCGTTTCATGTTATGTTATTTTTTTTAGATCATCAGAGTAAAAAACGTCGGGTTAGTGGCAGCGATGCTGAATCCAGCAAAGGTTTGTTTTCGGTTTTACTCCTATTTTTCAATGATTTGAGTTTCTGAGCACTTTGAAGCAAAGTGAATTAGAGAAAAAACTAATGCTAAATATATGATGTCGATAATATTTCTGCGACTTAATCTCATCACTTGAACTTGCACTTTTTAGGCAGTTCCAAAGTATGGACTCCCAAATCCCTGGGGGATTTACCAGTTACTAACATCTATAATAGCACATCTAGGAGTCCACCAGCAGAGGTTAGTTTCATTTATTTGGATGTTATGCAGTGTTATTAAGAACCATCAAACACTTTTAATTAGAGATTTTTCTTCTTTTATGTACATGCGCAATTCTTTTATTTTCAGCTGTTTAGAAAAGATCTTATTAGTGCTATGAAATTGCCAGATAATGAACCGCTATCTCCAGACGACTACTGGTTCATTTCTGATGCTTGGAAGCAAGAATGGGAGCGGGGCGTTCAGGTCCCGGTCAATCCCGAAGCCTTACCTATATCCTCAGTGAGGACTTTAAGGAAGAAGGATAAGTCTGCCGACTTTAAATTGTGCGTAGCTTTTTTGGGGAGATTAGTTTTACATACTCATTTATTTTGCTGACGTGGTTCGATCACCTTTTTTATCAGACCTAAAAAACTCGTCCGCATCACGCATGACGATTTTTTCTCAAATGAATTTCATCAAATGATAAATGCACCTGCGCAAGCGGAGAAAGTTTGTCGTTACGATCTTGATGATTGTGATCTCCACTGGTTGATTGCCATAAATGAACATAGGCATAGCCTAGGTATGCCGTTTGTCTCCCATTGCAACACTTGCTCATCAGTTCGTAAATTAAAAGCTTTTATTTTTATTTCAGGTTTGTCGCATATTAAGGAATCTTTAATGGAAAATGTGATGGAAGTAATTGAAACTCAGGTTCGTGCTTGAATTTACAAATTTTCAATGCGTCTTAGAATTATCTGTTTTTATGAACACATCTTATGTTTCCAATACAGTGTTATGAAAATATGCAAGAGTGTATTCTGGTTGAAGCAGGGTTGGGTATAGAATACGATGAAGATGTCATATGTGATGTGTGTCGCTCGGTGAGTTACCCATTTTTTTAATTCCTTAGCTCAGCAAAAATATCTAACTTTAGATGATTTCTCTGAGAATACTTAAGATTGTGATATGTTTTATGCTGAATAAACCTTTCTATCCATAGCCGGATTCAGAAGAAGGCAATGAAATGGTATTCTGTGATGCATGTGACATCTGCGTTCATCAGGTAACTTAACAACTTGGGCCATAACTTTTACTCTTGGTAGCCCCCCATCCCCTCATGCTTTAAAGTGATTTATTAAGTCAACAATTAATAATTTTAATCCAGCTGATGGTCGATACAATGATCAATTGTGCATGCTAGTATGAGTGAACACTTTGCAGAAAATGCATTCTATCGGTAGAAATATCAAATTATCGGACAAAATAACTTTCTAACGTTGTTAACATATATTTATATATCTATAAACTTTTATAGGCATGCTATGGCATTACCGCAATACCCGAAGGTAGCTGGCTCTGTCGAACATGCTCACTGGCTATTAAACCAAATTGTATATTATGTCCGAATAAAGGCGGAGCTATGAAATCCACAAGGTAGCGTCTGGAATATCTCGTAAATTAACAATGGAAATTTTTCACGGTTAAGTATTTTAATGATCTATAATTTCGTAGGAGCGGCCAAAAGTGGGCTCACGTCAGTTGCGCTCTTTGGATCCCAGAAGTTAGCATCGGTTGCGTGGAAAAAATGGAACCTATCACCAAAATAGCTCATATCCCGGTATGTTTTTTATATATTTATTATTCGTTTTTGTTTGTTTGAAAACACAAAATAGTAACAATTTCTATTTTTTTCAGCCTAGTCGCTGGGCTTTAATTTGTTGCCTTTGTCGGGACAGACTAGGAGCTTGTATCCAGTGCTCGGTTAGTTAAACTCTTTATTTTTCATTGCGTTTTATAGAAATGTGTATGTACCAACACATGAATTAATTCTTTTGAATGCCCATTTAGGTGCAATCTTGCAAAACTGCATATCACGTGACTTGCGGCTTCCAAAACGGATTAGATATGAAAGCGTTGGTCGAAGATGAAAATATGCAAGACGAGGTTAAGCTTAGTGTAAGGGCTGCATTTAACTTGTTTTTACATGGCGTGAAATTGTTTTTGGGATGCTGATTTGTTTATCACATTTGCAGTCATTTTGCCCCAAGCATAGTAAAAATAAAGGCTCCACAGACTCATCTGATTCCGATGAAGACGGGGAGGGTAACTCGTCAATTACTGCCTCTCGCAAAGAGACAAACGAAGATAAAGCCAGCGTTAGGGCCAAAAGGTAAGGGATTCCGATGCCGATTAAATATTTTCGTTGTTCGGTAAAATTGCCTTCGATTTTCCGCTTCTAATTTTTCATCGTTATCAAATTAGGATACAGCAAATTGAATCTTCATTTTATAAGCACGTGGCAATCTCCGAGGTTGCCGAAAGCTCGAAGACTCCCGAAGATGTGGTGGAATTAATTTATCAGTATTGGAAACTTAAGCGGAGGGTAAGTAGCGACATTTTTACGTTTGATGGAGGATGCTGGAAAATTTTTCTTATGATTTTTAATTTTTTTGTCATAGGCTGCATTTAATAAACCGTTGCTAATACCACGGTCTGGAGAAAACGATGCTCTTGGCCAAGAACAAGAGGATTGCTTGTATGCAAGAATGAAGATGTTTGTCCATCTGCGACAGGATCTGGAAAGGGTGTGTAGTAGTCTTTCGACGTTTTTGATTTTTTGGAGCAGGGAAAGTTGTCCGTAAAAAAATGTCGCTCTTAATTTATTGAGTTTCATGGGCTCGTGTGTTTTCAGGTACGCAATCTTTGCTACATGGTAACTCGCAGGGAGAAGCTTTCCCGGTCCTGGTATCGTTTGCGAGAGCAAATTTTCCAGAAGCAGCTGACGGTGTTAACCGACCCTGAGATGCAGCTGTCTGAGGCGGAACAGCACTCCGTCGTTCACGTGTGCCACGGAAAGAATATATATGATCGTCTTTATTCTCATAATGCCAACTGTTGCGCCGAGGAGACCAATAAAACCGCACCGGACGACGACAAAAACACGCCGGATTCGGACAAGGGTGGACGAAGACAACGAGGTTCTAACGAAAGGCAACCGAACCCCTATGCCAAAACTTATTATTTTAACGGTGTTAATAACCGATCTCGAAGAAGATCGGGAGGTTCCACCGACCTCCAGGATGCGAGCGAAGCCAAAGATGATTGCATAAAAATGGATCCCGAAACTCCTAGTCATGCTGCCAACGTTGGCGACCAAGAACCGGCGGACATCGAGATAACCAGAAACAGCTGCGCGAGATTGGATTTTGACGAAGTTGATTCGGTAGACCCTCGTTCTACCGAGACTGAGCCTTCGCTGCTAAAGATCAACACTTCCCAATGCTCTGCGGCATCCGCTTCTGTCGTTAAGCAGGAAAACGAGGCAGCCGATAACGACGTCATCGATGCAGCTTTAACTGGGACGGAGAAGGAAGCGGCGTCGGCATCTAAATTCGGCCGTAAGATCGAGCTCATAGACCCACCATTGAATTTCAACCCGACTAAACCCAAGGCAGTTGTCGTCGAGCATTCACCCAAAGGCCGCCTTCGCAATGGATGCCACTCTCTAAGGCTGGATAAGAAGCTGGATCAAAAGGAGTCCGCTAAGGACGATGCCAAGGACGATGCGGGTCGTGACACCTCGTCCAAGGAAAACATGGAACGCCTTTCCGGAGAGGGGTCGCAGGGCAAGGCCGACAAAAAGTCCCTTGCCGACGAGAAGGTCGAAGGCAGCAATTTGAATCGGCACCGGCTGCGCAAAGCCAAACTCTTGAAAATGCAACAAGCCCTCCAGCAACAGAAATCCCCCGCCGAGAAGAGCTCACCGCAGGGCAAAAATAAGAAAACTAGTCCATCGTGCGAACCCACGCAGTTCCGCGACAAGATGAGGCAGGAGAGCGCCAAGCTCCACGAATCTCTGTTTTCCAACTCGTTGAAAATGTCCCTGGCCGGCTACCGGATTCCCAAGAAATCCAGGAGTGAGTCCGAAAGCGACACCAGGCAGGAGGAAGAGGCGCACCTGGCGCAGCAGCAAATGCAACAACTTCAGCTATCACCTCCACCTCCACCTCCGAGCCCTCTTGCATCACCTCAGCCGCACACGGTTCCCCTCGGCTCGCCCGTCTGGAAGGAGCACAAACCACCCCCTGAAACGGTCCCGCTTACGCCGCAAGTCCCGCCATGGAACTCCAATGTGGCTGGTTGTTCCACCGGTACGGGACTATTGCCGACGCCGTCGATGCCTCCTATCCCGATGGATAGGAGGCTAACGCGCCGCGATAGGGGCATGGACGAAATGCGCCATCCTCCCTCTCAAGTTAACGGCAGAGCAGACAACGGGTTCTCGCCTCGGCTGGTGATCAAGCTGAGAAAGGACCCAAACTATCCGGAGTCGCCCAGGTGGAGGAGGGACGGGGACGTCCAGGACCCAGGAATTTACGACTTTAAAGGAGAGCAAAACGAATCTCCGCCCAACATCCGCCTCAAGCTCAACTCCACTTTCGACAAGCCCAGGTACGAACATTCTCGCCGCCCCGTTCCCTTGGGGGCGCCTTGCCTAATGTCGGATTTGCATCCGCCGAACAAACGCGGGGGTAACAAATATTCCATGAGGACGAGGACGGGAATGGATGTGCAGCCACTTAACTCCAGTTACAGCTGATGGGGACACTTTTAAGGGGGTGCTAAAGTAAATGGCGGGAAAATTTTAAAACCGAAACGGAAACTGTCGAGAATTCCAAATCACGGGTCTTTCTGAACGTCTAAACGTCTAAACGTCTCGTACTCGGCTATGCAGTGGTACTCATATTTAGCTGTTTCGAAGGTTATTTAGCCGAGAAACTTTTATCGCCTGATGTGAAATGAATTACCTCACGAAGGTTATAAAAAAGCCAACACAGGCAAGTTCAATTTTATAGTCAAAATAATTTCTGAAACGGCGAAATATTAGTAAAATCTGTGCATTGCAAATTATTGGGTTTATGATCGGTTTTACGAGCAATAACGATTGAATTCGCATTTGATCACGATGCACTGAATTGCGTTTCAAATATTCCAGTTCTATTCCATAGTACGTACTTTCGCAATCCGAAACTTTTTGACGATTAGATAAGTTTTTGATTAGTTGACGGAAGCGTCGGCTGGGCCAATTATAAAATGACATTCAAAACCATTCCTGCGGCCTTGATTAGTCCTGTCGTGTTAGCCAAATAAGTACCTTTCACCTCTGAAATTCCGTAACATAAAAGTTATCTTAATTCGGATAAAAAACGCCAGGTTTTAGATCGTAAGAGTATTTAGCTTGTTTTTGAGCTCCCGTAATTCAACACATTAGAATCGTTTTTGTTCGTGAATTAAATTAACGAAGGGCCTGTGACCTAGCATTCTTAATACTGTCCGTTCCCAGCGGTAAAATTGCACTTTATCATCCCCTTAAATTGCATTTTAATGAAAATATGGTGTTCAAAGCATTTGTTTAGTTTTTTTCCTTCTTCTCGATTTTGTACATAAGCAGAAAAATTGTACATATAAATATATATATGTTGGAATTAGGCAGTGTCTGGTCGAAGGGACACATACCAGACCATAAACTCCATCGTGGAGAACAACTCGTAAATTCAGAAACCAAATCGTTTGGCTACGCTCGCTTGGTCTTCCTAGTTTGTTTTATCCTTAGTCTTAATCCCTGCCAATCTACCTGATCTGGTCCTTGATTCAAGGGCGTGTTTTAATTTAATTTAGTGCCCAAAACATGTATTTATGAACACTGTTCTCCCGCCAGGGTTTTCCTCGATTTTCCTCAAGTACGAAAAACCGTTATTCGCTTAAACGATGCATAAGGTTATAATAACGTAAACTCTCAATTCATCAGCAAAATTTATTTAAGGTGTGAGCTTTAGAATTCACTTTATAAGTGGATTTGAACTGATCTAAATCCCTGATTATAATGAATTATAAAAATGGCTGCTTTACAGTGAATGAACTATAATGCAAAACAGAAAATGTGTGCCAAATTTGGATATATAAAAAATATGAAGTTTATTAGATAGCAAATGAAATGATTGTATGTCGTTATATCATGAATATTTCGAAATGTCTAATCTGGAGCATCAGACTATCTGTTTAGTTTTGACTAGTTCCCAAATATTTTGGTGTAAATATCAATTTGTATACCATAAATACTGGATTATTCCAACACCCGGGGTTTATTCGAGCCTAGAGATTACTCGATGCCGTGGTTTAATCGAGTATTTACTGTAGTTAAATTTTCGCCCATTATTTAAAAATAAGTTATTATAAAAATAATTGTTTATTCCACTTCCAATTTGATTTAATTATTTTTAAAATCAAATTTATTTACACTTTTCCCCGTTAATCTACTTAAAGGGAAAAATAAGATCATAATTAATGTCTACATTCGAGGGTAAATTATAGTCGTTACATATTTTAAGAAAGCTTACTGCAGAAATTCAGAACTGCAATTTTCTTGTTTTTTTCTCTCTTGGAAGTACGAAAGGTAAAACCCTGAGCCCAAAACCTCCCATTTTAAAAATGAAATCCAAGCTATTCGCGCAAAGTCTATTCAGGTACACAGATTCAGCTATATAATAAATATTTTTTCTTACAAGTAAGTGTTGATCGTGACTTTGCATTGCCAGGATGTTTAGTCGAAAGAAGCAAGAATATAGCAATGGTTAAAAAATGTATGAAAATGTACCAAATTGCGAAGAAAGAAAGCCTTCCGAAAGCACAATCGTCAAAATACTCGTACGGACGAGAATAAAAAGGTGATTTCCTAAATGTATAACACGTGACTTAACTTTGGCCTTATCGATTGACTCAAATTTTAAGGAGCATTTCGAGGTGGCAGATTTCATCTGTTGTATTTTTTTTCCCGGCCGACTAAATCAATTGTGAAAGTGTTGTTGAAGGCTGTGCTTTCATCGCTCGTATTTATTTAAAACTGGACACTTGCGGATTCTGAAATAATAGATCTCCGAATCCGCAGGACTCCCTTTTATTGATTTTAATGTGTGAGATTAGATTAACTGACCAATTGTGCAATAATGGTCACGCATCGTGCAAGCAACGATAAGCTATTTTCATAACCAAGATGAATATTCGAGATGAAAAAATCATCGTGTCCAATACGTGTATATTTATGTCATTATTTTTGAGTCGACCGTTATAATTACAGCAATTCCCTTCGTTATTACCAATTTGATGGAAATTTGAGCTTTTTTTCAGCATTTCGAAGATGTTTCCAAAATGCTCCGCTGGAAATGTTTGCAAATCTCTGTATGCCCTTTCAAATTCGTTTCAGTTTTCCTTCCAAGTCGTGGCCGGCGGTTTTTAAGAGTTTCGCTGTTGAACTTTCTTTGTGAAGTATTACATTAGTTGTGAATCATATATTTGAAGTTGTATTTGGAAGGTGATTTAATTTAAGTTTTGTATTAAAAATACCATTTTCATTTTAAGATAAATACCAAAGTGATAATTATATGGCCCATTTTGAGTTTGAAATCATGAGATTACGGATACTTGGAACTAGACTATAGGTAAGCGACTCCATCACTTTTGTATTTGTTTTTTTAAATCCGTACAAATCACAGATTCTCATCTTTAGCGTTGTATGATGCAAATCTTTGACCCACTAAAATGCAAGATTTTTCTGGCGAGTTTTCTACGATTTTTATGCATTCTTTAGTTTTATTTTTGGAAACTATTGGCGAAAGCAGGAGCCGAGCTCAGTTTTTTGGGGGCTCTTGAAATGGTTTCCATGTTAAGGGCCACATTTTAATCGGGATGGAAGAATAAGAGAAAAACACTCTGAAATATACCAGAAATTCGTTAAAATACATCGCTGTCTGGGCCCGAGGAATTCCCCTTCTTCAGGACTGTTTGGAAATTGCGCATCATGCCAAAATTTTTGAGGTTCGAGTATCCTCGAATAACGGGAAATTTTTCAACATAGACCAAAATTTAAGCAAAAACTGGCGGTGAGCACAAATTTCAAGCATAATTCTTGATGTGCTAAAAGTGAAGAATAAGACTAGCTACTTTTAATCAAGCAAAATGTTTACCACTCTAAACGTCAGTTCACTTTTAGAAAAACATGCTTTTTTTGAAAGCCATGTGTCGTAGTAAATTCTGAGAGAAATTGTATATTATTGCTAGAAGATGTACTCGGTTGCTCACTGCTGGTTTAAATGCTTTAGCAGTTACGTCAAAAGCAAATAAAAAACAACACAAATGCTTTGAAACAAATGGACATCATTTATAATAAAAATAACTCATTCAATATAAAACAAAAAAGGGATGTTGTGGACCTTGCTAAGTTGATAATATTATCGTTACCAGGTAAATCACTGGGGTAGATTACAACCATTTATTTCTTCCAATCAAATGTTGAAAAATGCGAAACTAATAATTCTCATTAAAATGCCCTTCAGCTGAGTGGACGAGGAATTTCCTCTACATTTAGTCGATAGGGAGGACGGGAGGAAATACTGACCACAATAAATAAGAAAACAGTTTTGCTGCACGCTTTTCAAAAAACATTCGTGCATTTTATCGCTACCTTTAGGAAAACCCGACGTTTCCGATATGATCTAAGCTTGCCAAAATCCCTGGTTCAAAATTTCATTAACTTATAATTTGCACGCTTCCTTAAATATCATTTTGTGGTTGCCAAAATGTGAGTCGACGAACATCAAATTCATCACCGGTGAATTATTTTTCTCCTTTTCTTTTCTGCTAAACGTTATCTGGTAGAATTTCGGGATGCAAGTATTTACAAAGATCAGTCTCGCTACCTACAAATACGACTTTACTAGCGGTTACCTCGTTTAACCTGAAACGAAATTAGATTAATTAGTTTAACGCTGTCAATCTGTTAATGTCGGCACAACAAAGTTACATTTCCCAACCTCCGTGAGCTATGTTCGAAAATTAACAAAATCTTTTTTAAACTGAAATGAATATTTGGTACAAAAATATTAGAAACAAGACGCGAATTATCGGGATTAAAACGTTAAAACAAGCGTATGGATAAAATTCCGTGTCTAATCCTCAACCACTCCCAATTTAGAGAGTGAAGCATTTCTGTTACACTCGCAGAATGCTGGTAGCTGCCCTTCGTTGGACCATTTCCATATCTTGAATTTTATTACTTTATTAGCTCGTTACTGTTCTTAAAGCATCAAGGAGTGACGGGAAATGCGATTTTAAAAATACCTGTTAAAAATCTGCTTACCATCCTTTAATAATAGGCCAGCAACTAGAAAATATAGTCGGAGCATTATAAATTATGCACACTCCTAATCGCTCGGGATAGTGCTTACTCAGTAACCAAATTAAATTTTTGATAAACTGGTAATCCATGCATTGCAGGCCGAATTCTTTCAAGTCGAAAACGATGCAAAGATTGTCGATGATGTCCTCGTGGCAGCGCTTGCACGCCTCCTCCTACGTTAAAAGTAAGTTAAAAAAGATCTGCGTTTAAACAATAAGTTGATCGTTCTGTTGATGCAATAAGAATAAATAATCCACTCACCAAAGTATAAATCATGTATTTGGTTAGCTCGTCTATGTTTCTTTCATTGGCATTGTGATTCTTGGCAGGAATATAAATAACTGGCCTAATTTGAAGAAAAAAGTTTACTTTGAAGCTGTTGTCCCAAGTAGTTAAATCTTTTGTTTAGCGTAACAAAATGTTATCAAAAGTAGGCAGATCCGTTAACAACTCTTTACGTCGCCTGATCTTACTTGGGACATTAAAGTTCACTAACCTTCCATGCATGTCTCGGTGTCGACTGATAAGGGCAACGTTCCTTTGTAAATATTCTTTCACTACCGAATCTTCCTTGCTTATAGATTCTACACCAAACTCTCGCCTCCATTTGTTGGTTTTTAGAATAGCTTGGAAGGCCGCGTCCACAGTGCGAAAGGCACGCAAGTAACGTTGAATGCCAAATTCTGATATGAACTGTAGAATATGAAAGCAATAAACAACATGAAATGCGAATGAAATTCAAATAATGGTGACTGAACCGATAAAACTAACCTGCGAAGGATCGGCTTCGTAAATCAGCTGAAAAATATTTTCAAACGAATGTTTAAAGAAATCGGTAATGATTAGATACTGTTCCATTCCAAAAAGAACCTTGTAATTGGTTAGCATATTTTATTATTTTAAATAACCACCTTAAGCCTGCCCTTCAATTCCTTTGCTGCAGATTCACTATCGCAAACGGGGGATGGCAAGTTTGTGGCCATTTTGTTCACTTTAAAAAATGGAAACTAAAATACAAACGATAAAAAATGCATTAGTACTCTCCAACTCTTCTGAAAAATTGTTAATACGTCTTAACTTTCCATATTTTATCTCAATTAATTTTGTGGATTAATTAAGGATGGCCATTCTTTCATAAAAAAACGCCAGATTTAGTTTACTAAAATGCAAATTAACCACAGTAGTAAACATAAATATCAACAGGAGAGGTGTAAACTTGTGAAATATTTTAACTTGCTATTAAAGAATGCAAGTTTTTTTTGCTAATACATGTACATGTATCAGAGAATAAATTGTAACAATACCGAGTTGGTTAGCTACACCATGTCTATAAAATTCGCAATTTAGCAAATTTATTTTCATCCTAAGCTAGATTTTTAGATAACATTGCTATTTGTTTGTTATCAGCGTCATTCCCAACTGTGCAAATATTTCGATTTATTTAGCTTTTCAATCATCTGTATAATGTTAGGACATCTGCAATATGTTCTCGTTCACATTATATTAACACCCACTGCCTTTCCAATCTGGCTCAAGTTCACAATATGTGTAAACTATCCTGAATAAGGTTGAAGCGGTATTGGTAAGGTATGTGTACACTTGTGTACACAACAGAAAATAGCCCCTGTAAATGTTTACTGAATAGTGGACCAAATAGTTATTGCTCTAAGCACTTACATTTGAAATTTTGAATGGTGTCGGTAGACGGGAATGTAGGCTAATTTGTACACTATTTTTTGGCAAAATTGTGATATTTATTCTGTGATTAATACCAAAGTTGGTATAAACCTAAATTAATTTTAACTACTTTTTTCTAAAAAATTAACTAATCTATTAGGGGGCGTGGATTGAATGGGCACCATATGGACGTACAGGGGTTGGGGTAACAGACAAGCTGAGACAACTGAACTAGTCTGATATTTTACCAATCCAGTTTTATTCATATACACAGCGTTTCAGCTTTTAAATCTTCAGTTATTAATACAACAACAAATTTTAAAATTGTGTATGGAGACAATTTTATATGGCTATAAATCATGCTGGTTCACAATTTTTTTTTTGCAGGAGGCAATAAAGCAGTGCATTACAACAATAGTATGGTGACGAAGGTTAAATATTAACCTTAATATTACCCTAATTGCCTAACCTTATGGACACGTACTTAAGCACAATTAAGTGACCTAGCTGCAACCTGTAATCAAAGCATCATTAATTTGTACACCATAATGAATTTCCACCAAAGTCATTGTAAATGCCAAACAAGTCTATATTTTTTTCAGTCAGAACTCCATTCCCCTACACATCATATTTTTTTAAAATTGGCACACATATGCGGATTCACGATCTACTTCAAAAAGATAAGCATCATCCTATTCGTCCACAGCACATATAGGCCTAATATCGTAATTGTTCCGTACACCTTGGCTTTTTTCGCTTTTAGTGTATATGAAAGTACGAAACATTAGTTAAAAAAAGCGTTTCTTACTTGTTAACAGCGAAAATTTCTTCTTAAAACAGATCCATTTAGGCTAGAATGTTCCATTCAGATGCACGCTGGCTAAGCAGGCAACCATTTGGGGAAAAAGATGGCAAACGGAAATGAGTCAGAACGATCCACATCACTGCACATGCAGGTTGTTAGGCCTAATTTCGTTATCGCACCATTCAACAGATAATCACCCAAGATATAAATATACGGGTTGAAGTGAATCAATACCTAGAAAAAGCCGCGCTCATAAATAAATAATATGCGATGCCAGTTTTGAGGGAGGGAAATTCCCCTCCTGAGCCTCCTCCTATTAAGGCCAAGGTGAGTGACAGGTGTCAGGTGGCGCTGTCGCTTGTTCCAATTTCAAATGTTCCAAATTTATTATGGCGCCATTTTTGAGAAAAAGTGATTTATAAATCGGTTTTTATTGCAATATTTTAAGTTTGGTTCGATTATGTTCGGAATCGGGATGAAGTACGTGGTATGTGTTTTTTCTTGGCACTTATATAGTTTATTATTTAACGACCCTTCCCTGGTCAAAAAACCAATGGAGATTTTCTATGGGTTTTTATATAATCTTAATTTCGCCCATTGGTCGCTATATATATTGTTGACAATTGGATCATAGACAAAAATCCTACCGTTTTCTATTTATTTGAACTGATTAATTTATTGTCCAATGATCCAGCAAATACATTAATATTCTATGATCCAGTCAGTGGCGGCTCGTGGATATTTTAACTGGGGGAGCACAGTAAAACTGTGCGATCGGAGTGGTAAATAGCCTGGCCGT
>JAQGCC010003524.1:0-15173 GCA_034698905.1 Xestoiulus laeticollis
TGGAGCTACACAGACTACGTGAATGTCTACGTAAGAATTCTCCATTGGAAAGGGTATGGTTGAAAGCCCCCTTAAACTATCTTTTACACACACATAATTTAGAACAAACTATTAATTGTGTTAATGGCTTTAAATTTAAAAGATGGAATTTGCTCCACATTTTTGAAGATTAAGGCCAGGCAATTCATTGTAATGCTGAAGGAAAACTTCAATTTAGCACACACAACAGTAGAGTATATCCAAGATTCATTTATACAGTTGATGAATGAATATCTGCAATATGTGAAGGTAAAATTCATATTTTTTTATAAACATAACTTAGTGCTGCCAACCCCAGAAGAAAAATCCATGTATGGATTTTTCCTCAAGGGAACTTCACTTTAATAGAAACTATTTTGTATAACATATGATGACTGAACATTTATTGTTTAGGAAACCCTCAAGGAAACACTGGTCGAACCAATGAACACTGGACTGATTTTTGAGAATATTCCTTTATGGTGTGCTGATTGGTTGTATGAAGGATTTAACACACCATTTCAACACAAGAATTTTTTAAAAAACGAATGTGGTTATATTGCTCCAGAAATGGTGGTACTTGGTAAGAAGGCTTATTGGAGGAAAAAAAAAATTGTAGAAGTTGAGGAGAAGGGATATTTTATTCCATTTTCCAAAAGTTTAGAAAGACTTCTAAATAACCCTGATGTGTACAAATGTGTTGCTAACCCATCTTTCTCAAATGACGGAGTTTATCGTGATGTATGTGATGGAAATTTTGTAAGAAATCACCCTATTTTTATAAAAACTGCAAATCCTTTACAGATCATGCTATATTATGATGATGTTGAAATAGCAAATCCTTTGGGATCTGGAGCTAAAAAACATAAAATTGGGGTGTTTTACTGGATTTTAGCTAATATTTGGCCAAATTTAAGATCTTCTCTTAATGTTATCCAGACTCTTGGCATTGCTAAAACTAAGCACATAAGAAAACACGGAATTGGGGATATTCTGCATGATTTTTTGCAAGTTATGACAGCGTTAGAGACCTCTGGATTGGAAATAAAGCTTTGCAATGAGCACGTCACAGTATTTGGTACCCTAGCACTAGTGACTGCCGACACACTTGCAGCACAATTTATTGGAGGGTTTAAGGAAAGTTGTAGTTTTGCACTCCGTCCATGTAGAACTTGCTTGGGAACCAAAACTGAAATTAAATCTGAGTTTTCTGAAGAAAGGTTTAAACTTAGAAACATTACAACACATAGGCAGCATTGTAAAGATGTGGAAAACTACAATTTAACTGATAAAGCAAGAATCTATTGGTCTAAAGTTACAGGAGTTGTAAAATCATGCAATCTTAGTGTTGTCCCAAGTTTTGACGAAACACAGTGCTTTCCTCATGACATAATGCATGTTTTGCTTGAAGGGGTAATCCCATCTTCGATTAAATTGCTACTACAGCATTGTTTGGCAAATCGTTATTTTAAACTATTCCAACTCAATCACAAAATAAAAAATTTAGATTTATGTTTTCTTCCTTTTACAAACAAGCCAAACACAATTGAGTTAAAGCAAATCAATAATCCAAAATTAAAATTTAGGCAAAAGGCAGGGCAAACATTTTGTCTTGCCCATGTTCTGCCTTTCTTGATTTCTGAATTTATTCCAGATAATGATGAAAATTTTTTAAATTACATTTTACTTCTGAAAATTGTCAACATTTGCATGGCTTTTGAAGTTTGTGAAGATGATATAGCAGTTCTACATCAAGCAGTCACGACATTCTTGTCAATCTTTACTCATCTTTATGGGAAAGAAAAGTTGACTCCAAAATTTCATTTTCTAGTGCATATTCCAAGACAAATTCTGATGTTTGGGCCATGTCGACAACACTGGTGCATGCGGCCAGAAGCGAGGCATGCGCGGTTTAAAAAGATCGCAAGTGTAATTCATAATTTTAAAAATATACCATATAGCCTCATTGTTCGAATGGAATCTCTACAGTGTCTAATGCAGGTTGCTGTGACAGACTCTGAGCATACAAACTTTTTATACGCAGGAGACAAAGTCAATGTAAAAGACCCAGCTGTTGATCAAACATCTGAAATTATGCAGCTTGTTCGTAGTGAGGTTTCTGAAGGGACCTGTGAATTGAAAACCCCTATAACAATGTGCTCAGAAATTGCTGTACATGGAGTTTTGTACAAGCCATGCTGCACTATTTTATTAGATAACAAGGAAAATGAGCTCCCACAATTTGCTGTAATCCAAGAAATTCTCGTATGCATGCATGAAAAATTTTTATCATGTTTTGTAATGGAAACAATTTGTTATGAACCACACCTTAATGCCTATCTTGTACAGCTTACCCAAAATAGGAAACTAATTAATGTTTGTAAAATGAAGGATGTTTTTACCTATCCTTCGTTTGTACATAAGAAAAACAAATATGTTTTATTAATAAACCATTGTCGGTTTGAAATTTAATAAAAAACATCACTATATAAAATCATATTGTTAACTCATTATATAAGACATGTTTTCTCAGAAAATGTCTTCTTTAAAGATATAATCTAACTACCAATACTTAAAGGATAAACAATGCATCTTTTTATGAGTTTGTCTCATGTTGAGACGTATCTTAATTGCCAAGACAACTGCAATGAAGCTATGGCAATTTCAAAATAAGATGGAAAATCTTAACAAGAGGTTAAGGTATCTTAATTTCAGTTGCATGCCAATATTTAAGATGCCATATGATGCTTTAATTGTTAAGAGTGTATATAGATAGTTTATGACGTATACAATTAGTCAGATTTAATGGACTTATTAGAGTTTTATTCAGGTTTCCTTTAATCTTAACGAGAACAATAAATACTCTACTATATGTACGCATGCGCATAAATAAGTTATGCGTCGTAAAAGTCGTTATGCTCCTCGAAGACGTTGTGGTATCACGTTAAACTGACGAAATTGTCGTCTGCCCTCAACCACAAACCAATTAACGTCGTCCCCACACATGCGCAATGGCAAAAAAAAAACAGTGCTGCTAATGTCGTCAAGTTTAAAGGAAACCTGCGCAATCCCTCTAATAATCCATGCTTTATTTCAATCCCGTTAATCGATGATTAAAATGTTAACGATCCTCGACGTTAGTCATGGGTTTCGGATCGATATTAGGGAGATTATGCCACTATAGTATACTATACGCTTACTACGGTCCGCTAACGCTATACGCTATCAACAGCGCTGTATTTTTAGCATGGGTGTCCACGACCATATGATGTTAATTAAAAAAGACAATTAACGGAATGTTAAATTTTACAACTGTTAACATGTATACGTGTTTGTGGTGCAACCGGAATATGGCCATGGCAACAATGGCAACAATTAAATTTAACCGTAATTATATAGTATTGCGTGCAGGTTTCAGTTAATGCTTTGGAAGCTTAATTTGACAAGCTGCAATTTTATATCTTAATTGTTATAGCGTAAAAACGTTTTGGTGCAATGCCAAATTTCAAATGCACTGATTGGCTCATGCTTTACTATATTAACGTATAGTGTTAGTTTCATGACATAAAATACATACTTGTAGCTTTTTTTATTTGCAACACTTAATCTGAGTTTATCAAACTTTAACTTAACGTGCCGTTAATTATTGTCATTTTACTTGGGGGGAAGGAATTTGATGATAATTGGTGCAACCGGCAACTCTGCAACTAAATGTTCTGCACGAAGGATAATTTCATCAGAATATATATAGATCTACATGTATGCAACATTGCAACCCATCTCTGGCTGCATGATATAATGAAAGATTTTCTAGGCAGTCCAGGGGATTTTCCCATAACCAGAATTGCTGCAACCCACAACTCTTCAACTTACTGCTTTGCAATAAGTATATACATGTAGTTAAATCTATCCGGATTTTGGATTTCTCTGCATGGAGCTTAATTAAGTCTATTCCGAGTTTGGTTCACCCATCTTTGGGTACATGTATACATATGTACGTGTAATGGAAGATGACTTCTAGGCAGTCCAAGACAGGCCATGGGATTTCCCCTTAACCAAATTTGGTGTAATCGACAACTGGCATGCAGCTGACTGCTCTGCAAAAAAACAATCTGTCCCGAGTTTGGTGCAACCTTTTTCTAAGCAGTCTTGGACAGGCCAAGAAAGGGATTTTCCCTTAACCATAATTGGTGCAACCTTACTACTCTGCATGGAGCTTAATTAATTCTATTCCGAGTTTGGTTCACCCATCTTTGGGTACATGTATACACATGTACGTGTAGTGGAAGATGACTTCTAGGCAGTCCAAGACAGGCCATGGGATTTCCCCTTAACCAAATTTGGTGTAATCGACAACTGGCATGCAGCTGACTGCTCTGCAAAAAAACAATCTGTCCCGAGTTTGGTGCAACCTTTTTCTAAGCAGTCTTGGACAGGCCAAGAAAGGGATTTTCCCTTAACCATAATTGGTGCAACGGACTGCTCTGCATGGAGCTTAATTAAGTCTATTCCGAGTTTGGTTCAACCATCTTTGGGTATACATATGTACGTGTAGTGGAAGATGACCTAGACAGGCCATGGGATTTCCCCTTAACAAAAATTGGTGCAATCGACAACTGGCATGCAGCTGACTGCTCTGCAAAAAAACAATCTGTCCCGAGTTTGGTGCAACCTTTTTCTAGGCAGTCCTGGACAGGCCAAGAGGGAATACCAGGCTGCATGGAGCGCAATGGAAAGCTTAATTTCCAGCGCTATAGCCTCGTCCACTTTTGAGGGGTGCCGTAGGGTTTCCCTTTAATGGCGGAAGTAGTTTTTTATTGGCAATCAAAGAGTGAATAAGATTTATGTTGATGGACTTACCTTCAAGTTAGGCAAAATGGCGTTTTTTTTCTCTTTCTTTCTCTCCCCCAAGGCGCACCAATTTAACGGTCAGTTAGCTAACGACGGGTTCGAATGCAGGCTACTGCGGCTGGTCAGCTGCAAAGATTCTGCTGGTCGATCGCAGGATTGCTATAGCTGTGAACGTATAAGCCGCCAATCGCAAGCAACCGCATCGGACGTCACGCGTGGGGGGATCCGGGACCCGAGCGGGTGAAACCCCACGCGGCGAAGGGACGCTTCGAAAGCGGCTGGAGGTTAAAGGTCGTGGCTGGGGGCCGGGTTTAGGGTCGGGGACGACGACGGCCACGGAGCCGCCGTGGTCCGAGCAGTTTGCTCGGCGTGCGCCTGGAACCTGCGCGCGGGTGCAAAGTCAAATTCCGAGGGATCCCCCAAGGGTTCTCCCGCATTCCGATGAGGAGGGAAATTGGGTCAGGGCCTCGCGTTTTTTGGGCGTTACGCGTGCAGGGGTGGCGACGATAATCGTAGCCTTGTGTTGGCTAATATGAAGATCCCCTTGTTAGCTAACGGGTCGTTAAGCTATAGGGAGTCCATGCAATATGGGTTATGGTGGCATATGGAATCCATGCACCGTATGCAATGTTGATATTTAAAAAAAAAATATGAAGTACAATTTTTGAAAGGTGATGACAACGATTATTAGATGGATTTGTACAAGTTTCTTATAATCTTGACGACATTGGCAGCACTGTTTTTTTTGCCATTGCGCATGCGTGAGGACGACGTTAATTGGTTTGTGGTTGAGGGCAGACGACAATTTCGTTAGTTTAACGTGATACCACAACGTCTTTGAGGAGCATGACGACTTTTACGGCACATAACTTATTGATGCACATGCGCAGTTGTGTGTTTATCGTTATCGTTAAGACGAAAGGAAACCTTTGCGATCCCTCTAATAGCCGGTTTGAGGTAACGATAAATCAAATTATGGCATAACTGCATGTATACAGGTATAAATGACAATCATAGCAGTTGATAACAATTACAAGATCTAACCAGATCGATTTCAAATAAATACAAAGTTTTGGGAAATGTTATAAGCAGTTGTAAATTTCAAGAATCTAACATGTGTAAATTATACCAGAGGTTAAGTGTGTACATATTAAATATTTGTAACAATAATCGAAATTACAGCTTGCTATTAGGGGAACTCTGATAGCTAAGCACTCCTGGACACTTGATCACATTGAAAATTGAGCATTTGTGGCTTGCGCCACGCATGCGCAATACCACTCATTCGAAGAAGTTTCGTGCACAACTGAGCAGATTTCAGGTCCACTTAGTTGTGCATGAATTTTTTTTGAACTAGTGGTATTGCTCATGCATGGCACAAGTGCTCAATTTTCAATGTGCTCAAGTGTCCAGGAGAGCTCAGCTATATTCGAGTTCCCCTATTGATGCAAGAAGTGAGCAAACAGTTCCCAAGTGAAAAATCTCATAGAGAAATAATGAGATTATAGAACATGCATGCTTATCATGTGACGAATGAGACGGTTTTGAGACCTGCTAATTAGAATAGTGAGACTATGTGAGACAAGCAATGGGACTAAATATAGGACTTTCTATGGGACTAAATAGGACTTTCTATATGGGACTTAGTGTATATGGCACAAGTCCTTCACTAATAAAAGTGTAAGAGTATATTATGTGTAGAACTTAGAAATCTACTTTCCTAATCTATAAGGTCCTAACCTAATTAAATTTAAACATTCGGTTTCTAGGGGAAGGATCCTGACCTGATCTAATCTAACCTACGGTTTCTAGTGGGGGGATCCTGACCTAATCTAACCTATACTGTTTCTAGTGGAGGGATTGTAACATAACCTAGCCTAACTTTTGTTTTACAGAGGTTCCATATTTCTTCAATTCTATTTTTTTATTTTATTGCTCGTGCCGAGGCTAGCTGCATTTGATGCTAGAAAATTGCACAGCCGGATAAAGTTGACTTTTACACTAGTCCATACCCTATAATCATACATTGAGATCTTTCACTATATACTGTATATACCAGGGTTCCCAAAGTGTGCGCCGCGGCGCCCTGGTGCGCCATAGAAAGTAAAGAGGGGCGCCGTTAGTCGATCCTCTATTCTTATAAATATAATAAAACTCAATTTCATATTGTGGATGTTTTAATTTTTGTGCCTATATCTACCTAACTACTATTATTGTAGGTACCTATTTCTTTCGACTATAAAATATCACTAAAGTATAGGGCGCCGTGACAAAATATACTAAACTTGTAAGTGCGCCGCGGGCTGAAAAAGATTGGGAACCCCTGGTATATACTGTATATATGGCTAATGTGGAAACAGAATAGAATGCTATATATGTACATTATAATTTAAGTATTGCATGCATTTGTAAATTTTACATTCATTATTCATGCACATAGGCTATATGTATACATGTATATAATTTTGCAGTTTAGCCCCAGGCCACACTAGACTGGAAACGCGCGTTTGGCTAGCCTCAAACAGGGAATCGAATTTAATTTAAATTCAAGAATTATAAAATTTTCACATTAATATCTCGTACGAAAATACTTTTTTAATAAAAAGCCTTATTTGAGGCTAGCCAAACGAGCATTTCCAGCCTAGTGCGGCCTGGGGCTTAGAGCTACAGCATTATTATTTCAGATTTGCATCCAATATTGCATGAAGTTTGCAATATACATTAATTTCTGTTAGTTATATCTTTCATCATTTAAAATAAGAAATTTTGACTTAAGCTTAATGCTGCATAAGTATTAAAATACAAATAGGTATGAGTGCATGAATATAGACACACTGCATGCATTGCTTAGTTTTGTCGTTTTTTCAACATGTTTGCATGCGAATGTATGCATAATTTTTGCAAATGAGAAACTATACTTTTGTGAGGCTTTACATTTTTTTTTTGTGCAAGCATGGGGTTGCTATACGACAAATGCATTAATGCACGTTGCACGCCACTTTTCCGCCATTTTCACATCAGGTGTAGTTCGCTTAAATTATTGATTGGCCCACATTTCTCAATTAATATATCGGCAGTTCCCCTCGGTTTGTTATTAACCCCACCCCCTTTTCATCACTTCCTGGACTTACGAGGAATTGATTCCCGTTTTCGAAGAATTCACTTAGTCGATATAGCATTTCTCGTATACTATACACATTGTACATGCTAACAAACGTTGCAAACTATGCTTTTGTACATGTACATTACGTATGCACATTTTGCAAGTTTTCATTAGTTTTGCTCCAAGTTATAGACCGATGAATTTTGTGCTTTCTGTATTTTTATTATACGATGTATATTATAAATATTAAAAATTATACGAATGGATAAACAATGCATCGCCTTTTTTAATATTTTTTTTCATAATGACTTGAACATCGTGGACTATGTTAATTCTTATCGATTATTTAAAAAAATAAACATGCATGCATGGCATATGTCCAAGTTGGCAGATAAACTAAAGCATTTCGGAAAAATGGGATTTTTGGTTTGAATTTATGTTTGAAATACATTTGAAGTAGGGCTTAATTATCTACGTTGGGAAATTTTGTTAAAGTTTCGAAAAATGCCCTAAAAATAATTATTTTTTTATGCATTCCCCATAAGGTAGTAAGTTACATCATCTAATTTTCAGTTAATTCTAAACATGTTACTACATGACAACTGCATGGGGGTTCAATGGGTCCGGCCCCCTCCCCTGTTTTTGGAAAGGGGTCACCAAAATATTAAGGCAAATTTGTGAACTTTCACACAAAAACAAGATTGATTTATTGATATCAGTGTGCAGTTTCTTACAGAGTACACAAATTCTCGTAAAAAAAAGTACAATGTATAGAACCAATAAATTATTTTCACTTTAACATTGGTGTATTTCCATGGCAAACATAAAAAAATTAAAAAGTTTATCACTTGTTATTTAGTTTTTCGACAAATTTCTCCCACGAAATTTCATGGTTAATATTGGCAAATATTGATTGATAAAGATAGTAAAAATGTTAGCATTTGAAACTTAAGATTTTCGACAAAATCTCGTCTATATGATATATAATTTCTCAAGAAGTTATAGAAAGTGTGCATAAATTCGATCAGCACTTAGTGATAAAGTTATCTGGAATTTTCCCCTATTGCTTGTCATGGATTAGATTTATCAAAAAGATACCTCCTTTCCAACCAAATGGAAAAGATAATTGTTTTTGGAAAGGCCTTACAAAAAAACACTGGATGCTGCACATAGAACACCAACGAAATATTCACCTAATAATTTAAATACCTAGAAATACCACTTGATGGAGATAAAATTCAAATAAATGTACATGTATTCAAATTTAGAATCGAAAGTAAAATGAAATGGCATTCGATTTTACCCGGACACTTTCACGTTATAAATTCAGAATACTTCCTCCTTATTCGTTCCTTTGAAATTGGAAGGATACAGCTAGATCTAGTGATAAAATCTGACCAAAATTTTTGCAAATATCAATTTGATCAAGCCACGAACAAGAAACCTTCTTTCAATTAGTCGAATATCTAAACATATTACATTTGTATTAGAAAAATAAGAATTACAGGAACTCTGATCAAGGTGATAAGTTTTAAGCTGGACTAAGTTTATATTAAAATTACTGAAGTTTCTAAGAAACGAGAACAAAAAATTCATCGGAATTACATTGACATGTAATGTTTTATGAAGGAATTACATGAAGCAAATTTTATGAAGGAAATCTGATGAAGGAAATCTGATGAAGGAATCTCATGAAAGAATTATATGAAAGATTTACTTGATGTAATGAAGTATAATTATGTGAAATGAATTTCATTAAGGGAATTTCTTGATGGAATTTCATGAAAGGGAATTGCATGATGGCACTACATTAAGGCAACGCCTCATACCTCCCATTTTAATTTGTGTGCCATACTTTTGAATTATACGAACGTAGTAATAAAAATTTCCACGTACCCAATAACTGTCCCATGATTAGCGATTTTCAATGACGCCAAAATTATGTTTAAAAAATGTTAACATAGCAGGCATTAGGGTAAAAACAGCGTAGAGCATGGAATAGCATGGCACGGCCTTGAATTGCAGCGTCTCGATTGGTTTGCCGATGGCTTGAATTTCCAATTGCCCAATTGAAACGCTGCGTTTCAAGGCCATGTCATGCTCCATGCTCTACGCTGTTTTAACCCTGAAGTATCATTCCATTACATATTTTCGAAAATGTTAGCACGTGCTATATACCTCGTATTAACATTGCACTGAAAGCTTATACAGTGTAGGTATTTGAGATTGATCGGTGACGCATTGCCAGATCCATCACCACATTCTGACAGATTCTGTTCGGGGTACGGTTATTTTTTTTTTCCACATACATTGTACAAAAACGAAGTGATTCAACCATGGGATGATACAGTTTTAATTCCAACAACAACAAAAATGACCGTGCAAAAAAAAAAAAAGATTTGAATGCACAGTGCGGAAACGCGCATTTTGCACGCACCGCAGGAAGTTTGTTCTTCTTGGGGATCCGTTTGCCTTTGCTCCCAATTAGTCACGAAATGATGGGAAGAAGAATCAGACTGAATTTCCTAGAACGCGGTCCGATGCACGCGTCCCCTGAGTCACGGCGCTGCAGCGAGAGGACGCCGCGGACGACCTTGGGCTCGCCATCGGAAGCGCTGGTTTTTGGAACGCCGATGTTGCGGAAGGGCGGGAAAAAAAATGTGTTTGTAGGGGGCGCTGAGGGCTAATTAATTCAGCGAAACGTGGAGGACGCATCGCGAGTCTTTTCCTCCCTATTCTCACCCCCCCCTTAATTTCTGCTAAATTGTCCAACAATCACATTTCTGCAAAACACACGGGCTGCTCATAAAAAACGGGGATAACTTAGTTAAGAGGCACTCGATTAATTAGATGAGGGATTCGTAAGATGCCATGCTGGCTGATGCTAGTTAGGTAATGGCTAACGGGGCTCACGTGAGAGGGATATCGACTTGATATATCGATGTGGGGGTCGTCCAATATCTATGGGGGATAACAAGTTGGTTACTGTATGTTCTATCTGTAATACTTTTACATGTATATACATGCAGTGGATATAAGGGGCTGTACATAAATGACGTCACGCGATTTTGGCAGATTTTTAACCCCCATGTCACACTTGGTCATAAAAAGACAAAGCCCCCGCAAATATGACGTCACAAAACTCTGACCCCCCCCCCTCCCCCCTCGAAAACTGGTTGCAATGAAACCTGTAAATAGCGCACCCGCTTGGGACCGAACGATGGGATGTGCTACTTGAAGGGATATGCTATATGATGGTTCAGCTAAAGTGATGGTCGCACACCCACGGGTATATACATATATGCATGTACGACTTAATATCACATGTATGTTTACAACTTTACACATGTACGTGTACGTGCTGTACATGCATGTTTACAACTTTACACATCTGACGTGTACATGCTCTAAATATTATCATAATTAAGATGCACAAAGAAAGGTGTTGCATTTTTAATGTTTTTTAACGTAAACAAAACTGAAAAAATTGCTTTGGCGTACGCTCTTCACAGGTAAAATCGTGATTCTGTCCCAGGAAACCAGTGTGCAAGTCACGTTTCGCAGGTAATATGCTATATAAAGGTAAAATCGATCCGTGCTGACTGTAAGGGTGCGCTACTTCCAGGTAGTATGCTATATAGAGGGCCTTATTCACAAGTTTCACTGTATTGTCATTACAGTCTGTATGTATAGTGTGGCTCTACACTCCGATATTGTAGGAGAAAACATGTACATGTATTAAAAAGGTGGCAATCGAAAACTGAAATTTGCACAAATATTTTGTTCGAACTTGTTATTTAAAGTATCGCATTTTTTTTTTTGATGCGAAGACACATTTCTTAAATCCCCAACCCCCCTCCCCTCTTCAAATATCGTCACAAATATGTGATATTCCCGCCCCCCTAGTGCGTGACGTCATTTATGGAAGGCCCCTAATGCGTGAACCTACCAAATTTATAGAGACTCAAAAGCAGATTTATGCAAACCAAAAGTAAATACAATGCATCCTGAATACATTTCAATTTTTACACAAATTTTAACGTTTTACACCTGTCGTTGTAATGTAATTATTCAGCACATAATTGGTTTGGTGAGTAATGTTTTTATTATTGTTATTATGATTGTCTGGCGACTTATGCCTTTTATGCCTCGCGACTATAAAATTACGAAAAAGAATTAATCCACCTTGCTGGAGGCATTTAAATGAAGCGTCGCAACTTTACAATATGACCACTGAACACGTGATGTAACTGAAGTGCAGATATGACGGAGGTATTCAGCATCCACATTACATTTCAACCTACACGTCAAAATACAGAGCTGCTTATTTGAAGATAGATATTCACCTCCTAAAATAACGTCACTCGTTCTAGTGCACATGCAAAAGAATTTAAACATTTTGTACGATTTTATTCGGTCTATATGGCAAGGTGCCCACTAATTCAAATCAATTCAACTCAGTACCCTACAGTCAGAAAGCAAATGCCAAGATAGTGGGCATGTATTGATATAGGGACAATGTGGCATGACTTGTTGCAATAGGCCATCCAATTTGCATATACTCGCCTCTTATGCACATGTCGTACGCTGCAAAGACGCCATATCACCTTTTTTTTCGGTTTTCAGCTAATGTATACTTGTAATGTATATAATCCATTCTGTGTCAAGAAAGCTTGTCCCTGCCAATATGACGAAATTATAGTTACTTTACCTTAATTGGCTTGGAAATTGCATTCAATTTCAATCAATGAGAGATTGAGATCGATCTCTGACTCAGATAAAAAAAATTCCAAAATGGCGCCCAAGATGTAAAACTAACATAAGCTGCGATTTTGGAACAGCTTTAAGATGCTACTTTTAGTCCCATAACAAAAATCCCTTATGGCAATGGGATCCCATTATACATGTACATATACCATTGCTTGTCCCATTGGTCTCACTATAAGTCCCATCAATCCCATTAGATTTATGGGATTTTGCTATGTGACCACATGGGAATTGTCACTTGGGTTTCGCCACATCAGCTACATGAGTCCAAGACTTCAGTTTAAATTGAAGACAAGTTTGATTATACATGTAGATTTCTCCTAGATTTTAATTGAGAGTCACATAAAACAAGCAAAAATGGCACCAAAGGTAACGGCGCTCCATCCATCGCTATTTTGGCACGTTATCAAGCAATATAATGACTGAGACTGAAGCTTAATTGGGATTCAGGTAGAGATCAAGTCTCAGACTCAAGATTCGTCAAATTTCGCTGCGGTGGTCCAGGCCCCTCGTTGTGGGGTCAGTCATAAAATGCCGCACCCCTATTTTTTCGCTTTTTTTCGGGAATGCAACCCCGAAAATAGCCCCCGCGCGAATTTGCCATTAACCCTTTCTCGTCCATTCCAATCTAGTTTTGGGGTCGCTGGACAATGGTGGACACTGGTCATAAAAGGACGGGAGGGGGGCGGTGACACTAACTAGAACAATAGGAATTTATTAAACTACTTTGCGATTTTTTTACGACGAAGCTGGAGTGACAGCCAGGGGGAGCTGCCGCTTTTAACGCTAATTGATTGCAATGGCCGGCCGCTTGACCACTCGAATCAATCACGGGGGTCACCCGATAAAAGGCCAAATAAAACCCAATTGCGACCCACTTTGCGCGGGTAGGGGGCGCCACAGGCCATCCCGTGTCCGAGGTGCTAATCGGATCAGATGGCACGATTGCCATTAGATCACCACGTAAAAGCGAATTAAAGATGGCGGCCGCACTTCCGGTTTCCCCTTGTGCAAGGGCCGTTTCGTCCCCATGCTCGTGTCATTGACTCCCCTTTATAATCAGCTGTTTTTATTGTTGTTTTTATTCTTTCGCTCCTTGACGATTGTTGTTTTGCAATCTTATCCCCCTTCCTTTTCTCCAGGAAAAGCAGAATTTTCATGGGGAAATCCCCTTACACCGCAGTGCCCTTCTCTCTAGGTCAATACCCCGGGATCGATTCGTAACTATATCCCATGTGTACTGCATGCTGTCGAAGTGGGGGAAAGGGGGTCGCAGTCTTAGTCTTAAGACACTTTAAAACGGTTTTATCTGAAGAAAAGTGTCTTGCACTTCCATCATATGATTTGTGCAAAACTTTGCACATCATCCGATTTATAGAAATCAGCAAATCACAAGCAAAGAAAGTTTTAGTTTGCTTGAAGTGGAAACACATCTAAGTTTAATGTATGATGGAAGAAAAAGTCGGGAGATGGAAAAGTACATTTTTAAGCATTATATGTATATATTAACTTTTTATAAATTGATTCAAATGTATAGAGATGGCTTTCTACATGTATTTTTTAGTATAAATGTTTAATCCTCAGCTGATAATACTTAATAAGTCCTTGAATAAAACTGAAAAAAAGTTGTAGAAAAAACATGCATATGTACACCTTAATTTAAAACTGGGTCTATATCATCTTTTGAGGGTGCCGTCATTGCTGTGATATGAAAAAAGGCTGACTGCTAAATTTACATCACGTGATAAGTGACCATGTCGTAACGGCGCTTTATAGAAAGAACAAAAAAAGGAGGTATTCAGGATGCATTACCTTCGATTTTATTTCCCATTTTTGTTTTTAAAGCTTTTCTAAATTAAAGATCTGTCGACTTAAGCCCCACGCCACACTAGGCTGGAAACGCGCGGTTGGCTAACCTCAAACAGGGCATCGAATTTATTTTAAATTCTAGAATTATAAAATTGGCACATTAATATCTCGTGCAAAAATTTTTTTTTTAATTAAAAGCCTTGTTTGAGGCTAGCCAAACGCGCGTTTCCAGCCTTGTGTGGCCTGGGGCTAATTAAGTCTCTGTACTTCCATCTTCCCAATTTGCTTCAGATCTCTGTAAACAAATGTACCATAGGATGTGATAGGAACTCTTACGGTGAGGAAACTACGATAAGATAAGTTTTTGATTAGTTGACGGAGTCTTGAATGTGCTGGCTAAGCTCTGATATTGTGTTGTGGCACTAAGCTTTGAATTATTTTGTTGGATATTCATAACACCTGATTCACACCAACGTTGATGTAGATCAACTGATGTTGATCAAGAAAACTTTTGCATGTTAATTAAGTTAAATTAAATTTTTATTTGACACAAAATCAAATGGAATTACATACTCATCATACAATATTATCATAAATATGATTCTGTGAGCTGGTGGTAGAATGG
>JAQGCC010003525.1:0-15172 GCA_034698905.1 Xestoiulus laeticollis
TATAACAAGTAGTTTTTTTGAAAGTATGTATCAAAATTTCCCCATAGGAATGGGGGTGTGCAGTTCAGCCTTAACAATTAAACATGATAAATTGTTCAGTTTATATATAAAAATATGCATTTCAGTACTAAGTCTTCTCTCACTCTATTCATCCAACACCGAATGGTAGACAAAAATAAATACATGCATTTACACCAGAAAGTTGTAGTAAATTATAAAGGGATTTGAACTCTTGAAATGTTTTACATCTAGGAAATACATAGGCTATAGTCATATGCGTGGTACATTATATCCGAATATTAAACATCGTTAACTATTATTTTCTAGCCTCCCATGCAGGCCTCGACATGTTTTAAGAGTTATGGATTAGACTAGACCATTCTAGAGTGTACTTCCAAATTTATGAACATGCTAGGTCTACAGGAATTAATGTCAAAGGGAAAATTTAAATTCATTAAATTCAAATATATGAATTTAGAACTGTAGCATGTTGGAAAAAATTATCAATACATAAAAGTTAAAAAATAATGATGAAAATGAATATCAAAGTGAAAATGATAGTTACAAATTAAAGAATTTGAGACTATCAATTTTTAAATTTTATTTACATCTATTGATAATTTTTTGTTTGTTTTTTAAATGTACAGTTAAACCTCCGAACAGCGGTCACCTATGGGACCGTGAAAAAGTGACCGCCCTTCGGAGGTGGCTGCTGTTCGGAGGTTTAAAAATCCTATGGAGGGGGAAGTTCTGTTCCAACAAAACTTGGCCGTCCTACGGAGGTTTCCCTTGTTCAGAGGTGGCCGTTAATAGAGGTTTCACTGTATTTGCTTTACATTGATTTTTTATGTGTGTATAATTTTCAAAGCCACTGTATTTTTTTTAAATGAAAATTTCCATTTTTTCTGAACCCAGCGGCCATTTTGGTTGTTGATTTTTCGGCCATATTGGTTTTTCAAAATTGACAAAATTCAAAATTCAACATAATTTTTGCTTGTCTTCTAATTACGTAATTGAATTCAAACTTTAGGTGAATTGCAGAAATGCTTAAATACGAATCAAGGTAGGGGAATGGATTTTTTCACCTCAGTGGCAATTCTTAACACCAATGTTTTTGGATGTTTTCACATTTGCGACTACATATTTAAGACCAGCTGAAATATGAGGTAACGCGGTACTATTAACGGATGAAATCTTTTTCTTGTCATGCAGGTGCTTCTGTTTCTCCAATTTTAAAATGCACCTTTTAATGGCTTTGGATGTCTTTTTATCTCCGATTCAACAAACAGTTTTTGTTATCTTTTTATCGGAAGCGAAGTTAGGCAGGACGTGAACCGTGCAGCTGGTAGCATAGAAGGGCACGTGCATGGTGCAAACAGCATCGTTTGACTTGTTTTAGAAGTTCTTTGCAAACATGCTCTCCCAAACTTTTAAGTTTGTTTAAAACCCACACGACAAACTTGTATAGTTTTTGATTTCGCAGCTTTTAACTTTAAGTTATTGTTTTTTCTCCAAAAGATTGTCTTAATTGATGAAACTGCAGTGTTAAAGGCTCGTAGGCCACCAGGGGGCACTGAATCTGAAAAAAGACTTTTAATAGAGAGATTAAGCTGTCTTGCGTTCAACGCGAAAGGTCGCGAACGTAAACGATAGTTTCGAATTGCACATAGACCTGGATGTCAAATAGTTCACGTTCACGTGTACGCAAACTTCGTAAACGTAAACGTGGGGAAAATACATTGAAAATGACCGTTATGTCAGATAACTTGTCCTGCGTTAACGTTGAACGCAAGACAGCTTAATCTACATGCATCTCTCCAGAATGCCATAACTGTATTTCGAAGTGTCTCGATATATATATATATATATATATATATATATATATATATTTAAATTCTTTTGAGGGCTTTTCAATCATACTGACAATGGACCTTATCATGTGGATTTCCGCCACTATACCGATGCAAACTCAGCAGCACGTGACTTAACTATTTTAAGCATTGCTTTGCCTCTGGAGACAGATTTTACAATTGTGACGAATACAATGGATTTACATACGTTATATAAAGCCACGTGATGCCGTCGGGGGACGCAATTCTACACATGGCCCATTATGTGAAATCGCTTTGAAATGCTATCGATAAAATCAACAGGGATTTTAGAAACTAAAAGACAAAAGTTTCAGTCATCTGCTGATGTTCTGAAACTCGATTCTAAAAATAGGGCAGGGAAAAATGATTCACTTATTCTGGAAAGGTCAAGGAAATTAAACACATTACATCTCATGATCTGTTTTCACATATCCAATGATTACATGTAGTTATCACAAAAGTCAGGACATATGGCAAGTTAGCTCTGCATTTCTAGTATTTACGTCAAACTGTAGTTTGTATGATTCCAATTGGAATTCAAACTGATAATTGGCGGAAGAAGTTATTGTAGATATATTACCATATTTATAAAATTTCAATGTTCAGGATGGTCAGAGAATTTCTCAACCATTCGCTAACATGCCAAACTCCTCAAATGGGTTACGTACTTTTACGTTTTTAACTGCCAGACAGTATTTCCGGTAGGGTAATGGCTGATGGGAACCGGATGAATACAAAACGTATAATATACCTCTAAAAATACCAAATTTTGCAGGAAGGAGGTAGCTGTGGAAAAAAAGAAAAGAAACACGAAATTGCCACAAAGTGCCACCTACCGCTTCATAGTTTTAGTGAATACCATGTATTTTTTCATTCTTAAAAATGCCCTGTATATGGACCACCTGCTTACAGTGACCGAATTTGACCATTTTTTGGATAGTCACCTTTAACAGGTTTTACTGTACATTATATTACTTCAATGGACTTTACAGAGTTGTGTATAACATCGCTATATAACGATCTTTTTATATGGACAAGATACGGACAAAAAATCGGGAAATCCCGATTGTCACATGATATAATAAATTTTGTTTTGATTTATTTATAGCATGTTCATATAAAACTATAGATATTCAAACTTTAACAGTTAGGATTTTTTTTGTTGCAAAAAATGTTTCTGGCAAAAGATATCCTAAATTCCATATATATGGATATTTTGTGTGGTATTATAGCTGCTACATTATAGTTTATAGAAAAATAGAGAAAAACTCCTCGCCAACAAAATATAATATGAAATGTTCGAAATTGGCAATGCGTTAAAAATTACATTTGCTCAGGGCATTGAAACATCTGTTAATTAAAATGTTATGCAAAACATTGGTAAAACAAAATTTGTTTGTATGCTATTCAAGTTTTTAATGGGGACACATCTGGACTCTTTGGTCCGATTCGGTTTCCCAAATATCTAACACATGTATAAGCACACAAATCTTTAACTAATAAAATTTTAGCTCTAATTATTGATATAAGTATGCCTACTAAGTACTTTTTAATGGGCGTTTGACATAGAAAATCACGCTGGCATATAAGTTGTCCATATTGCATCATAGATGGCGCAGGTATTCACCATGCTATCATAGTGATGCTGTAATGTAATCATAGTGATGTTAGTATTTTCCAATATATATCCGGAGAATTTTTTTCTAGTGTTTTCTGGGGTTTTTATTTGTGAGAAATTAAACCCTGGGGGTCGACCAAAATTCCTGAGACATACCCGGGGTCAACCAAACTGAAACAAACAAAGGGGAAAAAATTCTCCGGGAATATATATATATATATATATATTATATTGCATGAAGGGTCGGTATCATATTGCTCGGGACTGAGGTCAAAGTTCCTTACTGGTGAAAATTCCTACTGAGGTTTTTATTTTCAGATATCAATTCCCCCTCTCCCCCCCCTCTTCCTTGTGCGATATATACATTATACTTAAATGAAATTATCTGGGATATGGATATGGAGAACCCTAGAAATTAGCCCATAAATCAAGAAAAAACAAACATTTTCAAAGGATTACATATATAGGCTTTTCTAAATTATATCACTCCTTTGGAAAACAGAATTCAACATCCTAAAGCAAAATATTGACTGTAACTTGTCGTCTGTTAAATAATAGAGAGATTGTCAGGTTTCCTTTAATCTTAACGAGAACGATAAACAGACTTACGCATGCGCCGTAAAAGTCGTTATGCTCCTCAAAGACGTTGTGGTGTCACATTAAACTAATAAAATTGTCGTCTTCCCTCCCCTCAACCACAAACCCATTAACGTCGTCCCTACACATGCGCATTGGCAAAATAAACAGTGCTGCATCGTACTGCATGCAGTGTTAAAACAAACTAAAGGAGGAGTGGCAAAGTATCAAATACATGTTGCTTGTATTTTTTTTTTCTTGATTTACGTGTATGTGAACAAATGTCATGGGTGCTCCAGATTGATTTGGGCATTTGTTTATACATGTATATGTATGTGTACATGTATATATGTAGAATATATGACCATACAAACGCACACAAACACTTGAGCACATATGGCCATACACTGAAATGTTTAAGGCGAACCTTGGCAATTATGTCCAGATGTGTCCAATTTCTGGTCTTAGTAACCCCGGCTACCAGTTAGCTGTGAAAAGGGATAGGAACGTTTCTCGAATGAGTTTTTTGCCGTCTATTTTTTAATCTTGTGGGGGTGGGGAATTCAGAAAATGAAATTATAAAGCGTGGTGTTTTTTTTTTTCCGTCTTTCAAAATCGATATAAGGATTTTTTTATCCTGGCTGTTTTGACCGAAAAGCCAACCGAAAATAAAAATGCAAAAAAAAAGAGCACGTGCCGACCCCATTTAAGATGCGGCGTTCGATAAGGGGGGTGTGGGGTTCGGCACGGGGGCTGAAACACACCCAGGCGAAGGAGAGGGGGGGGGGGGAGAAGCAGCAACAACCAGGTGTTGCCCGAGGGGAGCGATGGCCAGCTGCCGGCGAGGAGGGCACGCGTGTGGCACGCGCCGAAATAACCCCCATCACTTTCCTTCGTGGGTGCAGTTGCACCTTTCGTTGATTTACGCGTATACCTGGTTTGACCTCGCTTATCCGACGGTTCCGTGTCCCTATTCTTTTACGATATAAACGTTTTTTTTTTTAAATTTCGACCATGCAATATGGCTTTTTTTTTATTGAAATGATAAGCGCATGCAACTATATGTATCTGCTCCAGACATGTGTTTATACCTTGAACTTTTCCCAATACTGGAGAGATTGAGCACGCCTTCCTTAATGCCCCGTTAACTGATTTTACCTTTACGAGAACGCATTGGAAAAAACATACAGTGCTGTCAATGTGGTTAGCATTAAGGGAGGCGTGCGCAATCCCTCTATTAACAATGCGACGTTATTTTCAAAATTGTTTTTATTTTGTATGTTTTGGCCTTCTTTTTTTTTGTTTACTTGCTTTGAAATCGAGATAAAAGATAAGGGTTTATAGAGACTGTTTATACGACAGTTTCGAATTGCACATATGCCTGGCTGTCAAATTGTTTGCGTTCACGTGTACGCAAATCTCGTCTGCTTTGCGCGAACGTAAATGTGTCGAAAATACGTTGAAAATGACAGTGCTGTCAGGTAACTTGTCCTGTGTTTGTGTTGAACGCAAGACAGCTTAATCTCGCTAATAGAGGGATTGAGCACGCCTCCCTTAATGATCCCTTAATGTTAACCACATTGACAGCACTGTATTATGTTTTTCCAATGCGTTCTCGTTAAGGTAAATCAGTTGACGGGGCATTAAGGGAGGCGTGTTCAATCCCTCTAATGTCAACAAACGTAAGCGGTTTCTGCTTAAAGAGGATCGACATTATCTATGTGAATTTAATGTATGATCATATGTTCATATTTATAAGCCTACATCCGAGTACATGTACACATACTATGTACATGAATAATATGGATCCATAAATTTCCAACTTATGTGTCCATACAGTGTATATACGTTAAAACCACGTACATGTATTTTATTCATAAAATTTCTCTGTATACAGGGACCGACTTTGCCATTTTTTGGGTGGTCACCAAGCAGCAGTTTTTACTGTAAACTATAATTATGTTTTATATACATGTATAGTGGGGTACAATTTGGCAGGGAAGCTCAACCAAAAGAGCTTCGAGTACTTGATATTTTTGAGTCCTTAGAAGCAAATTCGCCCAACGGGCCCAACCTGACCTGGCAGGGTTAACCTCTTGTTAATATTCTAGAATAAGATGGATGCCATTTTGTTTTCTGCGTTTTTAAACATGGGCTCCATCACCCTGGGTTATTTTATCAAGGGTTAATTTGTACAACACATACTAACCTGCCGGAGTTATATTTTAACTCGAAGGTGCAACCGACCCTTTTAGAGAGGTCTTTGCAAAGGTCAAAATTGGCGAATGCACTGGTTGACCCACGTAAAATCGGTCATTTTATCGTTATTTAGCTGAAAGACGTTATCACGTTTCAGGTTAAACTAATGAAATTGTCGTTTCGGGCCCACGCATGCGCATTGGCAAAAAAAAAAACAAAAAAAAAAAAAAACAGTGCTGCCAATGTTGTCAAGATTAAAGGTAACCTGTCAATCCCTCTAATATAGCTGCAGTATGGTTTTTGGTATGGATTTTGACCAAGCTGAAATCATAATTGAACGGAATGGATGTGCATTTTCTCATGTGCAACGTACGGCCAGCTCATGAACATTAAGCTGCTCGTTGCGCATGCGCAAACACATTTCCATTAGTTTTACCCAAATCGAATCCCCTAGGAAAATTGCAATTTCAGCTAGGATGAAATCCTGCATTTTGTAACCACACCTGATGCGATCACATTTTCTTCAGTGTTCATGCGGCTGAAGCATTTTTGATCATTATTAATAATACACTTCACAAAACAGACGCTTCTCTAAATTAGCCAGGGTTTTTTTTATCAGCTTGCAGATGGTTAATCCAATAATTGACATTAGGCACGTGTTGGTCACGGATGGCATCGCATATGACCTATTCTGTAATCAACGCGTCCTCATTGTGGGTACAAATTTAACTCATCCGCTAAATTAGCCTTTGGTGACTTATATATATACATGGACCGTATGGCATTTTCACAAACGATGCAGCTTTGCATAACGTCTATTAACGTGTTCAGAATGGGGTTCTGGCATCATTCAACACACGTGTTCTGCATGGGCCTCAAGATGAACCATATATTGCTAAAAGCGGAAATCGTTGTTCGGATAAGCGATTCTTAAGATTTGACATATCGGGACCGCCTGTGTTTGTAACGGCTCCCCATTTCATCCCCCTACCCCCCCCCCCTCCCACACATTTCATCCCATCCCACAAGACGGTGGGGTGGGGGGGGGGTAAATACTAATGGTTTCAATACCTCTGGGTGCAGCGGGTGCTCCGAGGGTAGGGTCGTCCGGAGCAGCCGTACCGCGGACAGGGAGGGGAGGGGGATAATAGTCTGGTGGCACGCGCTGGTCGAAAAGAAGGGGATAAAAGACTTCCCCACCCCCACCCCCTCTTTGAACACAGCACGTGCTGACAATGGGGAGGATGGGGGGGCAAGTCGAGACGGCGGCATCTGGCAGCCGTGGCTGGACGTGCTCCCATTGGAAGAATAGCTCCTGAAGGAGGGGTCTGACGCTGGGGGTATTTAAGCGAGACTGTCCACGGCCATTGCAGCATTTACACTCTGATATTTGGCAAGAGAAGGTTCTGCAGTGCAAAGAGGTTTACATTTTTGTATGGATTCGTGATACGGTTCTAGTCAGCAGTTTTCGCGTAAAAGTCGGAGTGTTTCCTTTAAAAATTTCTCGTTCGAACTTTGACCCTCGTCTGCAATCATGAAAACGAAGAATTCACGCATCGTCAAGGTGTTGAGGAAAATCAGAAGGAGTTTCGGTCAGTATATACATGTATTTGCTGGTGTTTTAAGACTGTGCAAATTATGCTCGCGTTGTGTGTATAGGTTATTGGGCGTTAGATCGATGATTATAGATAACTGGTTTTGTACCCATTTATTTGGTCAATAATCAAACAATTATATACCAACATGTATATTTTTGTAGGACATTGTATTGGATTTGATAATTCTAGAGTTTTTAAATTAAATATTCGATGCCCTGTTTGAGACTAGCCAAACGCGCGTTTTCCAGCCTATAGTGTGGCCTGGGGCTAATAAGTTCACATTAAAAAAAAAAAATACAAGTTATTTAAAAAATAAAAAAAAATTGTAGTTATTTAAAAAATAAAAAAAAATTGTAGTTTTTTTTAAAAAAAAAAGCCAGTGTGGAGTATTGATGGCGCCTGGGGCTATAAATAAGTTCGAATTGATGCCCTGTTTGAGATGCCCCAGCCTAGTGTGGCCTGGGGCTAATAAGTTCAAATTGATGCCATGTTTGAGATGCCCCAGACTAGTGTGGCCTGGGGAAAAAAAATGCTGATATTTACAAAAAATAAAAAAAATTGTAGTTTTTTATTTTTTTTAAAAAAAAGTCAGTGTGGAGTATTGAAAATCGCTTATCGTTTGGCAGTTTTTTTTTTGTTACAATGTTCACTCTTGTGGTCTGATAAAATTAACTCGGTGCTTTGAATTTTGGCATATATCCCCTTATAAGAAAATTGCATTGACGGGAAACAATTTCAGGTAAACATTGCGGAAGAGAGGGTGGGGGGTGTTGAATTTTTTTTTTTTCCCAGGATCTGGTCCCTATTATTTTAAGTCTTCATATATCTCATAAGACGGGGTTTGGGCGAGGCCGATTCAAGAGGTCGTCAGGTTCGCAGGAAACGCCACAAAAGGCCGGGGCGGCAGCCAAGCGAGATTCCTCCCAATTTTCAGCGCCTTTCCGCACTGGCTCGTGAATCCGCTGCCGGAAAAAAAGCACTCCACCCGCACTTCCGTCCGGCCCTGCAAGGGGTATAGCATGCTGCCCCCCTCCCCCTTGAACACCCAGTTCCTCCGTCTTCGAAATATATTCTTATATATATACCCACGATCAATAATGTTCTTTCTTAATTCAACGGTAAAAACCCTCCGGAATCGCCGACTAACCCTCAATTTGTTTCACCCCACAGCCTCCTCCGTCTGCCGCCAGCTGGGCTCCACAGACCCGCAGGCACCCCTGCGCTTTCACTCCACACACAGCGACAATGTGTCCCTGTCCAAAAGTGGCTCCCTGGCACGCCGAACAGAGTCCTTCTGCAAGGGCATCGTGTTCAGCAACAGGCCCGTTAGAGTCGACGAACGTGTCTACCTGAAGTTTGCAGAGCTGTCCACCAATTGGAGCGGTGCCCTCCGATTTGGTCTCACCAGCTGCGACCCTGCAGGACTGCGCCATGCCCTGCCACGCTACGCCTGTCCAGACCTAACCAACAAACAGGGCTTCTGGGCCAAGGCACTCAACGAAAGGCTGGTGGAAGCCGGCGCCGTCCTATTCTACCAGGTGACGGCGGCTGGCGATTGCATCTATGGCATCAATGATGAACCCAAGGGCGTCTTTTTCTCTGGAGTCGATGTCCGAAAACCGCTCTGGGCTCTGCTGGACATTTACGGCAACACGGTGGCTGTCGAGCTCGTTAACGGTAAGCTGGCTTTTTTTTTTTTTGTGGGTGTGGATTTTTTTGGAAGGCTAGGGTATCTCGTATGGCAGGGTTTGTGAGATGGCTACGTGCACGGTTTTTTGGGATGGTAATATACTATTTGTGCAACTCGCGAGGGAATAGTATAGCCCCAGGCCACGACTATAGGCTGGACACGCGCGTTTGGCTAGCCTCAAACAGGGCATTGGATTTAATTTCAAATTCCACAATTGTAAAATTAGCACATTAATTAATAGCTCGTGCGAAAATTCGCTTTTAATTAAAAGCCTTGTTTGAGGCTAGCCAAACGCGCGTTTGCAGCCTAGTGTGGCCTGGGGCTTATAGGCTCCTTCACGCGAACGCTGTTGAGCACAAGCCGGCAACGCTTTTTGCCACGTAATTACATGTGCGCATGCGCGCATCTAATTACGTCTTCGTGCATTCAATTTGTTACAAACAGTTTCCAAGGCAAATAGTGGTCTTATTGAAAATGTTGTTAATTATTCTAAAATTTCAAACTTTTCTATATGAAAGAAAGTGAGAGAAAATCAACACTTTTTGTTGTTGAAAAATCGTGTTTTACTGGAAATTTTGAGTTTTCTTAAAAAAATTTGTGAAAGATTTCTTCAAAGTAGGTTAGTTATTTTGGAAAATCGTGTACAAGTCTTATTGAAATATGTTGTAAATTTTGCTAATTTCGAACTTTTCTTGAAAGGAAGTGAAAAGCCTTCACTTTTTTTACTTAAAAATTCTTGTTTTATTGGAAATTTAATAATTTTTTATTAAAAAAAAAATATCAAAATTTGGTTCGTTTTTCTGAAAAATCCGTTAGATTTGCTGAATTTGAGCTCCCTGAGCCCCTAACTCTCAATTGCCCTCCATAAAAGGCCTTTATTTCCCCCCAAAAAACGCTAACTCGATCCCCAATCTGTTGAAGATCCCCAAGAAACGTTACGATGAAACCCAAACAAGTCTAGTCCTCAGAAACTCAATCTTCTATTTCAAGAAGTCAGGAAAAAAAGAGGATCCGGATCAGGGGGCAATTTGGGATAGGCAATATGGGCCGGGATGCGGACGCACCCTGTTCCGCAATTGCGTAACAGGGTGCGTTGAATGAAGAAACCGTTGGCGCACCTATAGAAACAAGCAGTCCCAGCCGCACCTCAGGGTTCGTACTCCCCCATCGACCCCAGAAGGGGACGCCAACAGCACGTGCCCCCGCACCCCTGGCCGGCGAGGGGGGATTTCCCCCTAATCGCCCTCCCCGCAGCTGGTGGGGGAGCGCGCGTGCTGCTGCTGCCCTGGACAATGGAGAGGGTGGCCAATGTGGGAGGGTCCAACCCGACGATATTCAATACCGGCAGCCGTTTCCGCTCCGCAAACAGCTGCAAGCAGACGGAAACGCTTTGGGATGCTAATTTATCAGTTAATAGACCCTGGTTAATGGCGGAGAGGAAGGGGGGTAAGGGGATAAACGACAGTTTTTAATGTGAGCAGATGCTTTTTTGGCCAGATGAGGGGGGGCTGTTAGCCATGGCACGCTCTGGAAGTCCCAATTAAAGCATATTTCCAGGACCTTTCACAAAATGGTCTTCAAAGGAGCAAATGGTAGATGAAATTCATTTTGAGGATCTTAAGGTAGTTCCGAAAGGTCAATGGTCTTCTCAGCCATCACAAACCCCAATGCCAAGATAAAGGACTAATGCCATTACATTATTTTTTGTACACATTAAGAGCAATCCATTTATAAACTTTTTTTCATTTCCTTCCAGATCCCCACAAACCGTTGAACAATGCAAGGAACTCGGACACTGTCTCCACGACGTCGTCCTCGTCTTCATCCGAAGACGTCGATCTGACGCAACTGATCCACAGCTACTGCAGCCACGGCCTGGAAGACGGTCAGTCCCGCTACTATCCCGGTACCTATTTCGCCCCGTTGCCCTTCCACCAGGTGCACGGCGGGAACATCAGGCTGACCAACGACAGGCTAGTGGCCACGAGGACCGAATCGGAATACGCACAGGGCTACGTCTTCACCGCACGCCCGCTGGCGTGTGGCGAACGGATCGTAGTCAAGGTGCTGCGCAACACCACAGACTACCTGGGCTCCATGGCTTTCGGGCTGACCTCGTGCGATCCTGCACGGCTCGCTCCCGAAAACCTGCCGGACGATTGCAACCAACTGATCGACCGCATGGAGTACTGGGTAGTCATCAAAGACGTGTGCAACGGCCCCAAACCCGGTGATGAACTCAGCTTCAGCATCACCAAATCAGGTAATTATTGCTCGAATGGTTATCGCCATTGTTGCGGAATTCATATCGTATCTTATTTCCATCGAAACACAAGCTTCTGCGTATGCCTAACCATCTCATTTTTTTATCTCCTTAGGCGAGGTTTTGGTTTCCAAAAACAATTTGCCTCCGGTGACCGTGATGCACGTAGACCAGACCCAGAAGCTGTGGGGTTTCTTCGACGTGTACGGCAACACGCAGAAAGTGAAGGTGCTCGGATGCACGGTGGAGCGGGCGGTCAGCGAGCGTGCCACCAACAAGCGCAATAGGACGAGGGCAAACATGGCCGAGGAAGAGCTGACAGCGGCTCAGGACAATGCAGAAAACGAATGTAACGTGTGTTGCGAGCGACCCGTCAACAGCGTGTTATACACTTGCGGACACATGTGCATGTGCTACGAATGCGCCAAGCAGCTACACGAGCGGCCAAGCGGCGGACAATGCCCCATTTGCAGGGCTGACATCACAGACGTGATCCGCACGTTCCGCTCCTGAACACATGGGTGGGCAGTGCCTCATAAATGCAGGGATATGACCGCATTGTTCCGGTCTTGAACAATGAACACTCATGGAGGGAGAACCTCAACAAGCAACGATTTCTACGTCACGATCAGGCAATGAGCCTGCGAGTTTTATATAAGGGCTGTGCATTAATTACAGATTTATGAACAAATTATTTGTGTGCTATTTATAGAATAAAGTTTATATGTGTCTATTTTAAAAATGTCTCGCAGTATTTTATTACTTTTGCTTTTGTCGGTTCCAAGGATCCCGAAGAGAACTTACAACTATGACCTTAAATAATTTCTTATGGTTTATTTTTCTAACAGTTATTATTCAAAGTTATTTTGGACAGCTTTTCTTATGTCGTTTTACCTTAACGGGGAACAGATTTTTGGAATGAACCAGTTGGCAGAAGTTGTGGTAAAATACCATGCATACTGGAATTCATGTTTCAAAATTTTCTTGTTTTCAAAACTTAGCAGATCTGCTTATTATTAAATTTGTGAAACTAAATGATACATTACAAGATAAGCAGAAGCATTAATGCTTCGACGAGTCCAAATTTAAACCTGTGGCCAAGAGGCTTGGGTGGCAATACCGCAATTGTTGTTTCGGCCACGGGACATCTTGATGTAACCCTGTTAGCAAGGATAAAAATGATACATAAATCCCAAGTCCTATAGTAATTATCGTATAATAATATTAGTACAGTCTGCTCTCGATAGAACGAACACCAAGGGTATGGGACTATTTTTAAACGCTTTAGGTGGCTTTCATGACTGCTTTGACACCTAGCAATTTTTGCCCAAACAGTACTTCTATCACACCAAAAATATAATTTTTGCTAATTGCGAGTGAGAGTATAGCCCTACACACTAAAGCTGCATGTGAAATTACAGCATTTTGATTACTCCTTAAATAAGCGTTAAAATGTTTTAACATATTAAATTATAAAACTAATCCTTAAAATCAATGAAAATATGTATCTTTCGATGCAACAGAATGTTCTTTATCTCTAACCTATGTGATCGAATTGCCGTTCGTTATAAGCTGAGCCATTTAGTAGCCTATATTTTGGGATAATAGAGGGATTGCCCATGCCTCCTTTAATCTTAACGAGAACGATAAGCACACTATTACGCATGCACATCAATAAGTTATGCTCATCAACGACGTTTTGGTATCATTCTAAACTAATGAAATTGTCGTCTCCGCTCAACTACAAACCCATTAACGTCGTCCTCACGCATGCGCATTGAAAAAAAACTGCTTCCAATATGAATCAGTGCCGCCGCATGCGCATCAATAAGTTATGCGCCGTAAAAGTGGTTATGCTCATCAAAGACGTTGTGATATCAAGTTAAACTAATGAAATTGTCGTCTCCGCTCAACTACAAACCCATTAATGTCGTCCTCACGCATGCGCATTGGAAAAAAACAGTGCTGCCGCATGCGCATCGATAAGTTATGCGCCTTAAAAGTCGTTATGCTCATCATAGACGTTGTGGTATCACGTTAAACTAATGAAATTGTCGTCTCCCCTTAACTACAAACCCATTAACGTCGTCCTCACGCATGCGCATTGGGAAAAAAACAGTGCTGCAGCATGTGCATCAATAAGTTATGCGCCGTAAAAGTCGTTATGCTCATCAAAGACATTGTGGTATCACGTTAAACTAATGAAATTGTCGTCTCCTTTCAACTACAAACCCGTTAACGTCGTCCCCACGCATGCGCATTGGAAAAAAAAAGTATTGCCAATGTCGTCAAGATAAAAGAAAACCTGCTCAATCCCACTATTGAAGGTATACTGGCCGAACTGTTCAGGCCGGGGCGGTTCGGTACAGAGAGGCATTTTGGTCGGGATCAACCACTGTACGTTATATCGAGATAATAGTAATTGTCGCATTTTTACATTCTCGCCCCAGGTAGTTCCCCAACAGTTCTTGACCAAGTAATAGTCCTCGCCATCTTCGTTTCCATAACCAGCAACCAAAACATCTGAAACAAAGACACGTTAATCTCAAGTAATTTGATAGCATTCTTGCCAATTAAGTTACATTATGCTTTATTGTACTTACTAAGATCCAAGATGTTTTCAAAGCAAAGTGGTTCATAGTAGACACCTGAGTATATTAAAGTAATTGGTTTGGATGCCGTCTTTACAGAATTGATGTGTAACATAGTGGATTTGGGCTTTAGTAGTCAACAAATTTTAAGGTAACATACCACTGTTGTACAACTGGAAGGATGCGTGACTGGCATCAATGACTGCAGATATTGGGCCATTGTTTCCACATGCATCAGTAAGAGCACTTTCATCTCCACTTCTAACATCAGTGTATCCACTAGCGGTTGCTCCCTTATGTGCAGCTGAATATCGGCAAATACCATCCTATTATTGGACAAATGCATTTTAAGTAAATTTATATCTTGTTTTTTGTATTGAATTTGAATCCCTTTGCAAATTGTGCACAAAATCAAACTTACTCTTTCTTCATAGGGATAATATGCTTCGGTATCAATACCTGTAAAATAAATAGTGTTGACATTTAAACGACTAAATGTCACACATTCAAAGAAATCAATTTTTTATTTATAATTCGTTATAAGTGATGCAGTCTGGTTGGCTTGATTTGGTCTTGCCACAATGGGCTTTTTTATTTTAAAAAAAATGGATTAAAGATTTAAATAGTCATTCAAATTACATGCCGACAGCAGGATAACGAATTGAATTGAATAGAAACGTTAATCTGTTTAAGGGGGATCTGAACTGCATGTTTTGCTATGGGGAAATTTTAAAACCTACTTTAAAAAAAAACTACTTGTTATAAT
>JAQGCC010003526.1:0-15170 GCA_034698905.1 Xestoiulus laeticollis
CAATTTCCTGCCAGTACTTGCTGGCTACATTAAAAGGTTTTACGCGAAAAACAATGTTTTTTTATACTGTATTATTATATCTTCAGCAACAGCACTGGTATCCATTATTGTGGTTCATGAGACCCTTCATTGCGCCCCCTCCCTTTCACCTGTCTTTTGGCAGTGTGCACGAGAGGGGATCTAACAAAGTTACCATTTAGAACAATCGTTTGATTCAGATATGCCTAGTTAATGTTTTTTTATATTGCTAACTTTAGATAGAAACAGTCCATAGGTATGTTTATATTGGCAATGTTTATATTTAAAAACCACTTTGGACATTTTGATGGTCTCTTCAGAAAATATATACATTGTATTTTTTAAGTACAATTTGATGTAATATTTCATGAAATTTCAGAAGAATGTTACGTGTTTCATCACTTTCTACTTTGAAACAGGTTATGATGCACATTTCAATCGTTTTATTGCAAATTATGCCATCTGGTGATATAAGTTTCCTATATGTTCAGAACCAGTTACAAAAAGCATGAACTGTTTGAGTCATTTACAAAAGATGGGCCAGTTTATATACATGTAGCTAACCATCTTTGTCTTGTATACGGAACATGCAATGCACGGCTGTATAATAGATTCATAAGAGCTTGTCAATATGACCTTTGCTCTTTGTATTTACATGATGGTTGAGGCCGTTTTGAGACACTGTTTTCACATTGGTGCATGCTCCCAAAACTTCCCAGCACCTATTGTATCCTTCCTGTTGAGCTCAAATTTAAGATTTGTAGCCTAGTTTACACACATACATCATACAACATGTTTTATATTAACATTTCTAACCCATTATCAACATTTGTAGAAATTGAACCTCGAATTATTTTCACAAACTAGTTTTTTTCTTGAAAGCGTTTCCGAATATGGAATCCAGTGAATTATTTTCACATTAGAACCGGTGGAACTGCATTTCAAAAACAAGATTTCTTGACTACAGAAGTTAAATTGCTCGGGTTTTCAGAAAAAAATGTTTTGCAGAAAGTGCTGACAACAATTCAGCGTCATTGATTTTTGTGTCTTCAAATATATGCCTTTAACCCTTTGCGTCTCTATGGAATGCCATACAAATGTCAAAGGCATGGTATGTCAACCTTATGACATTCCAACTGCTTGTGGCTGATTGGCCACCTTCTTGAAGATACCTATTGACAAACACCAGACTATACTGCAATAGTTTTTTCCGTCATTGCTCAATGAATAACTGTGAAATACCGCGAAACCATACGGTTTTCTGGAATTTTTTCTGGAAAACTATAATGGAAAATTTCTGAATTGCCCTTGTTATCTCAATTTCCAAAAAAAAAAAAAAATATAAGGAAATAGGAGTGTACGCGTACAGGTATTATTACACGCGGCATCTGCGCGTTCACATTCATGCAGTTTTAATAGAAAATCGACCACCAATTTTTCGAGCTTTTTTACCAGTACATATATCTTTGCCCCGAAGCACGAAGCATAAAATACCTAAGGGAAACTTCGTGGGTTTCCTTCCAATACATCTGCCGTAATCAACATTTTTCACAATAGGGCACGACTGATTGCCTCAACCTATTTTTTGAAGCAGACATGAGTAAAAAAGCTGAGAATTTTTGTCCATTGCATTCAGACTTTGATGTCCTATTGAACCAGCGCTTTAGATGGCACCTTTATCCATTCAAATGGCCTATTACATTAGAAACATGGAATTGTCAGGCAAATTTATTTAAAAAAGGTCATAAAATTCGACATATGGCCAGTTGTTAATTATTACAAAAATCAAGAGATGACAATTAAGTGGGTATTACAGCTTACATCTGTAGAAATGGGAAATTCTCCCGTTGACACATTTCACATTCATTTTTCATTTAAAATGGACGTGCTTTTACACGTTTTAACCCCTTCAAAAATGAAATTTTTGTCTACTCGTACAACTAATTATAATTGCAATATTATTTTCGGTGATAATAAGGAGGTCATGCATTTGCAAAGCATTGTAAATTGCGTTTTAAAACTGCTTCTTTGAGCAACAAGAAAAGATATTAGGCACATTGTCATGGTTTTCGAATTTTCAGTCGTCAGGATGGTTAGGGAAAATTGTTGTAAAAACTGGATAGTCTGGGAAGTTGAAAATTGCATTTCTCTCTGGAGGGACCCAGTGTTCAAGTCCATCTGTATTTGCAGATGGACGCTGTGGCACATCCAGGTACATGGAGCGCTCGCTATTGGCATATAGCATGAGACGAATGACATTCATGTCACCTACATTATTTGAATACACGTCAATCCACCTTTTTTGGAAATTTCTGCACTTATTGGAGGTTGAAAAATAATGTTTTCACAATCAAATTTCCATTATTGATTGTAGATTTTCTATGAAGCGAAGTTTGTCTACTTCACCCCCCACATTCACGTGCCCAAGATTGCATAGCAAAGTAAAAGTGGTTGCAGGACGTAAACCATGCATTCCTCCTGCAGTAATGAAATTGTGTCACATGACATATATAACCGTCACTTTTTCATTTAAACGCATTGTGCGTAGCCCCGTAGGATATATTATGTTGCCAGCTGCTATTTAGCGTATACGTTATTCGGCGTGACCTTCATTTTTTTATTGATTATATTGCCTTACCGTTCTGAGGTTGTCGACTCGTGATGTTCACTTGGAGGACAAATTTAATCTTAATTGTTGGGACTCGATGCAACCATTATAGGATTCAAGGTGATCCAAAATGAAATGTGACAAAATGGCGCAGAGCCAGCAGTGGGCCACGGTTGGCACAAAAAAGACGCCAATTCCTGGGAGAGAAAAATGAATAAAAAAGTAATCTTCGAACTTATGTGACTAAAGAAGCTTTAAAACGATGGAAGCATTGCCTATAAAGTTTGTAAGCGTATATCGACCATCAAGGACGACTGGAAATATCGTTGGTGTGTGTGTTTAATGTATTATTCAGTAAGAAGACCATCGCAGTGACCTTTTCCAGAATGCTAACCAATATATAGGCCAGAAGAGAAATTAGAGGCCATTGACCAACTTGTCTCATTAAGAGAGATTATCAGGAGAGTGATTACACCACTCAAAAAGGTGATTCCCATAATTGGAACCGGTAGCCCCGGTCACGAATTCTATCTTGTCTTAGACGAAATCACTCTTGATTTCTGGTAATGCCGTACGCGCTAAGTGGATATAATGCGTGACCAGATGATAAAAAGATTTTTGCAAGCCAGAGATACAAGTAAAGGCAACTTGATGGTGGCATTTAAAAGAAGCGCTGTTACTTTATCACCTCTGAACACGTGATGTAAATACACTGCAAATCAAAACATCTTAAAAACTGTCCACGAAATAAGACGTTATGATGCATCTTAAGAAATTTAACTTAAATTAAGACGCATCTTAAGAAATTTAAATTAAATTTAGATGCATCTTCTGCATTTCTTTTGTTTATTGTCCGTCTTATTACCAAATGCAACTAATTTTAAGTTTGAAAAAGTGGTGAAATTAAGGTGCATCTTTGCATCTTATTTCGTGGACACTAAATTTAAGATGTTTTGATTTGCAGTGTAGAGGGATTGTGCACGCCTCCCTTAATGCTCCCTTAATGCTATCCACATTGACAGCACTGTATGTTTTTCCAATGCGTTCTCCTTAAGGTAAATCAGTTGACGGGCATTAAGGGAGGCGTGCCCAATCCCTCTAATGAAGCGCTGTTACTATTTGATTGGGTAAACTAAATTTCTGCTACACTGCACATGGAAACATCTTAAAAACTGTCGCCAAAATAAGATAAGATGCATCTTCGCAAATTTAACTTAAATTAAGATGCATCTTTTACAATTCTTTTGTTTAAGGTAATGTCTTTTTTCAATATGCAACTAATTTGTAAGTTAAGAAAGTCGTGAAATTAAGATGCATCTTTGCATCTTATTTCGGCGACATCTGAATTTAAGATGTTTAGATTTGTCGCCATGTTATGCTATGTATGCCATGTTATATGTACTGGAAATAGTTAAGTGAAACCTGTGAATAGCGAGACTCTAAATAGCGATTACCCTGGAAGTAGCGATAACACGCAGCAAGCCAGATTTTGGTTTAAGAGGGTTGCATATATACCAGAATAAGCCTTTGTTTCTGAATAAGTTTTTTATTTAATTTTGTAAACTGATAGGAACAAATGGAATGTACTAGGACCTTGCATAACTATCTGTTTTAATTTTTTGTTAATGTATTTGAATATTCCATTTCATGAAAATATGTTCGTAATGTTTACCAGATCTTCTACAATTTTAAACTTTACAGACATATTTCCATGAAATGGAATATACACATTTATAAACAAATAATAGAATATTTATGCTATGTCCTCGTACATTCCATTTGTTCCTAACAGTTTTCAAAACTAAATTAAAAAATAATTTATAAAAAAAAGGCTTTCTGGTACGCAACCCTCTTAAATTAAGATGCAACATTTACAATTATTTTATTTAGAATCTGCTTTATTAAAACATGCAACACATTTCAAGCTCAGAAAAACGGTGAAATAAGGATGCATAGTTGCATTTAATTTTAAATTTCTTTTGGTTTGCAGTGTATCATTTCATCACCTGATTGATCAATATCATAAGATAATTAAATAAAATCCTAGTTGTATACAAATCGCGATTCTTTACAAATAAGAATTTGATAATAAAATCAGTTTTACTTTGCAGAGAAATTGACCGACGATGGCTATACTAATGGACGGATTTTGTAAATTTTCTAATTAAGGCTATTTTTTTTAAATAAGTGTTGCGCGTAGCTACCATTTCGTATTTCTCAAATTTATAAAAAAAACGCTTTAAATAATTACAAATGAAGACAACGACAGTTTAAACAGTAAAGGTTATATAGCAATGTATGGTTAATTCTGATAAAGTGAAATAACAAGTTTTACTGACATTTAAAACAGTGTTATTTAAAACTGAGATTGAATTAGTTAAAAAGCTTTAATTACATGATGTATATGTTACATCTGAAATAGCAATAATATTTTTTTAAATATGAAGAAAAAGAATGATTAGATCATTAATGAAAAGTAAAATTATTGATAAATTCAAATAAGTTCCCATTATATTGTTTCGGGCACTTTTAAAATTTTCATATCCAAAATGGCCACCGCTATATCTGGAAAATTCTGACAAAACCTGAGTAAGCCTGCTGAACCAACAACTTTCAGCATACATAGTCGAGTGTCATCGTCGGGAAAAAAATGAAATATTTGATTTCCACGTGGAATTCGTGTTCGGATTTTGCGATGCATCCCAACCAACTTTCAGTGCACGTCACAGTTTGAAGTTTAAAGAAAAAATCAATTTATGGCAGGTTGATTAGGTTAGCGTTTGTTAACTTGTTTGCGAATACCATCAGCTGCAGAAAAAATTCAATAAAAATGGAAATTTGCCAAATAAATAAGTGTTCTCTAATGTTATGAATATTTAAACATTTCCCCCTTTTCGATTTCAATCGGCCTGTTTTTCTTTCTCAAATTTCATTTGGGAAACAAGACGCATACGTAAGCAGGAATAGAAAGAGTAAAATGCCGAATTTACAGTGCTGGAATAGTCCTAACACAACCTCGAATTGTACAATATTTTCTGTTCTTAGAATTTTTTTTAAAAATAAAGTCGTTAACCTTTTCTACGAATAATAACTTCTGTTTGAAATTGCCTGAAGAAGCATGTATTAGTGAGATGTTGACGCTTCAGTGCACGATATACTATTTTTTCCTGAAAAACATAACATATAAAGACGTATTTTAAAACATAAAAATCCTGCCTCCAAGCTTTCGAACTTCATTCCAACATCACGTTTTCATGTCTCAATATTATTGCTAGTGTTTAGAATCTTGTCATCCCTTAAGGATATATGACACATGCGAGCAAATTACAAAATATTTTGAAAAATACAGGTGTACTTACTGTAAAATTGAACGTATATTTCACGAAGTTAAATTGTTATAGTGTTGTAGTTTATTGCAAAATTTCAAAAGGTACACAAAATCTATTATAAACACTCCTGGTGATAAAATTATATATGGCAAATACTGGCAAATATGGAATTAATCATAGGGCCTGTTTGAATATATAAAAAATTGGACATACAGAATGTACCCACATATTGCAATTTTTTTCATGGATATTCAATGTTATTCATCAATGCGAATACAATTTTTTTTACTGAAGAATGGCAGCAAATTTTATAAAAAAAAATTTTAAGATACAGTGTAAAATAACTAAAATTTCTACTTTGTCACATAAATGAGATTTGAATTGTATATTTGTTAACTTATTTTTATACTGGTGCTACCGTATTAATTTACTTAGAACTTGGTACATTGTAATGTATTGTGTGAAAACTGTCTCAACATTTCGCCTGTCTGCCTGTTAACATGCCTGCCAACATGCTTGGCAACATGCCTGCCTGCCTGGCAACATGCCTACCAACTTGCCTTCCTGGCAATATGTCTGCCAACATGCCTACCTACATGCCTGCTTGCCTGCCAACATGCCTGTATGCCTGGTAACATGCCAGTTTGCCTACCTGGTTTTTTAAAGGCAGGTATACATATGATGTTTACATATACTTACATCACCTTACATACACAGTACATGTATATAACATTGCCCATATATGCTCATAGCAATTTTTTCCATCCGTGGTGTTATTTCAGAATCTTTAACAAAGATCATGTAAAAATGGATTTGGTTGTATCGATCATGCAATTCGTATTACCTCGATACCACACTTCCATTCCGAATCTGGTTGGTATCTTCAACACGTGACAAGCGATGATTTGGAGCTTTTTTCAATTTCTACCAGAATCCCCACTCGGAATACTCGTATTAAAAGTCCGAAAGTACGTCTCCGCAATATCGGATATTTTTTATCTACGGCAGCCAGGCTCGTCGCTTCAATGGTCCAGCCAAATCCTTAAAAACAGGCTTTGCAGTAACCTTCCAACTATTCATTTTTCTTACGTTCCCAATCTTACAATGCATGCGTCCGCCCGGGGAATTGCACCTGGGCGGGGGTGGCTTTTTCATTTTATTTCATATTCCACCACCGCTTATTGCTTTTTAGAAAAGCATTACTGGTGCAGCGAAAATCATCCCGGCGTGTCCATCATATATTGCTGTTTGGTGACACGCAGTTTCCCCTGCTTTTATTTCATTCATCTTTGGCTATGTTGCAATTTCTTTCGCCTGGGCGAACGTATGCTTATTGAAACAGCCCTGGAAGGTGAGGGGCCTGTCAAACCATGGCTTGGTTTACCACCATTAGCTGAAATCGGCACAGCTAAGTTTCAGGATGACAAATGTGGTCCCAATATAACCACGGCGGTTGACGCCGATGGTCGAATCGGTTGAGTGCTGTTTTCTATACCAGTACTACATGTAGGTCTGCACATTAAAAACCTAACGTGGAATGGGGTATAATGCTTGCAGGCAAAATTTTCTTATAGTGAGGAAGGTTCATCCTCAGGTGTTGATACTTGACCTCCATGATGCAGAAATAGGCCAACGTAATGACCACGAAATAGGATGCAAAGTTTTACCTTTATTTCACAATTATTTTTATCTAAAATGTAGCTGCATGCTTTAATAAGACTGATATTATACAAAAGAAATGCATTTTAAATTTTTAATTAAAGCTACATTAGCAAAGATGCATCACTGCTTATTATTATATGCAGTATATTTAAGGGTGTTAATGTGGTTACTGCTCTATTGGGATACCTATAGTAAAAACCTTTTTATGCCTCATAGAGAAAATAAATCTATGAGGTTGTATGAGTCTATATGAGATTATGGAACTTTCTAATATGACTAGTGAGAATTTATGAGACATCCAATGGGATTTTAAGACTCCAAAATCAAAGGGATTTTATTCTATGGAACTTTATGGCAAGAGTCCCTAAATAATAACATTTTGAGTCCATTATGAAACTCTTCTCTAATAAAAATTTACATAACAAGATTTCTAATTTTTAATTTGTATAAAGATGATAGATGTTCTATATTTCCATAAGTTATGGGGACTCAAAAAATTAGATTTTTTACTTGGGTGAAGCATAACCCAGTGCTTCAGTACCAGTAGATTGATTCAAATCAGTCATTTGCAGTCTTGGTTTAAATGTAATGTCAAGTATAATGTCATCGTGGAAACAGTTTTTGATGTCAGTGTCACGATGCCATGCTATTGGTTTAGTACATCAAGATTGCACTTGCATTGTCATGACACATTCGCAAACGTCAACTCCACCACATGCACCATCAAAACAACATTTTCTCTTGGTATTGTGACACGGAAGATAAATTCAACATGTGTTGCATCTCTTTGCTTTAGTTGACTTAGTGCAATAAAAGCCTCGAAAGATAAAATGAAAAAATTTGTTTAAACTGATTTTGAACTACGTAAACTCACCCACACTTGTTTTTTTTTTTTATCTATAGACATTCTTTATTGACTTACTCTAGCTATCATTTCCTTTACAATGTTACCGACAATAAGGTTAGCCATGCATATGTTGCATTGAAATGTCACGAAACCGTATGATATTGTAAATAAGTCATTTAATTCCTTGGAATCGGATGTCATGGCAATGGTTTTGTGGCATTATTGACATCTTTGAACCATGCTTATAAGGCTGTTCAATCCCATATTAATATACTTTTGTTTTGTGCTCCAGTCGTGTATCAAACATGAAATGTTTTACTTTTGAGCAACTGGCCTTAACTTTTGTGTGCTCAATGTGATTAAAGTTTTAATTAAGAAGTGACGATCACTTTGATGAGCCGGTATTCCTTTGGCAACTTTAGTTGTATGTTTACTGTACGTGTCTATAATCTCTCGCAATTCTTGTTAATTTTAATTTGGTTTAGGCAACCGCAATTTGTCAAATCTCGTGATTCCCAAATTGAATCGTGGGACCACAAATTTGATGGGATTTCACGCTTTGAACTGCTTAAAAGAAAACGAATTAAACCGCAAATGCTTCCTCCTAAAATAATCCGGGGCTTTGAAAATATTGCCAGTATATGAACTAGTTGCCTACGGCTAAAATGACGTTGTGCAAAGCCGTGTTAATGATAAATTGCTCCGGAAATTAATTTTATTCCTGTTGTATCTAGTGTTCTCCAATTAGTTACGTTTTACGTTTTGATCACACTTTTGATATACAGTTGAACAGCTGCCGGGAAAAAACAGAGGTTGATGAAGTAAATATACGTAAATTCCTAGTTTTGAAGAAAAATGTTTTGCAAATGGCATGTTTGTCATCTTGAAATTACTTTACCAAAAAACTATATTCAACGGACTAACGAGACATAAAATAGTTTTGTAATTATTTACACGCAATCGTATATTTCTTAGTATACTTTTTTTTTAATGTATTTATAAAATAATTAATATAAAAATAGATATTATTGTTTCTTAAATTAAAATTAAATTTCCTGTCATCTCATATGCAAATGTTACCATTTTAAACACTTATATTCTTTTAATGTATGACATGCCATGCATGTTTATGACTTGTAGGCCTAATATGTTTCTCAATATTATCATTTACATGTTTTAATTAAAACGTAATGGATTGGCCGCAAAAATACACATTAACTTGTCAGCCACACATTGCTAGTTTGCTTTCTCGATATGTTTAGTCGAAATATTAATGTGATGTATATTTTTTTTAAATTGAAAAGAACCAATTCTTAGAATAAGACAAAATTTATACGTCTTCTTTAATGCTTAATTCAAATATGCTTAAAACATAATTTATTCTCGACGTATGTACTTTGCATGTACTGTGAAATTACGTATACAGAATTGTTTCAATTTCTTTTAATTATATATACGAACGTACATTACAAATGGCAACATCTTAGTCTGCCCACGAAATAAGACAAGGTTGAATCTTCGTAAATTATAATTAATTTGATATACTTCCTTTTATTTAATATTAATCTGATTGAAACTTATTTTACGATACAAAAAAGTGGCGAATTACAGCACACGTAGATTGAATTTTTTTTTTTATGAGCAAACTGCTCAGGTAGATAAGGAGTTGCATTATATGGAAATATCATAAATAAAACCAGAAACAAGTATCTATTTTACCGGTATTTGATTTGCCAAATATTTTAATAATAAGGGGAATCCCCTATACCAGGAGTCGGCAACCTTTTGAGACGGAACGAGCCAAAAGTTATAATTTGCAAAATATTTATACATTGCCCCTGTTGGTAGGCAATTGCTTTCTGCAAACTTGCTAGCAGTGATTGCCATATTTAGGGGTTAATAATACTATTTCGATCCTACCTGTACCAAATACCTTATATCGTCACAGCGTGTATAATATGGTATTATATGGCCCTATACATGTATAAGATTTCCACCCTGGTAAACTCAGTTCTTATGATGTCAGGTTGTACACTTTCTTGTGAGCCAGGCTGGCAATAGATATGGTGACAAAAACCTAATAATTTCATGCATAAACTGCACATGGACGGGATGCCATTGGTGCACTAGATGTCTCCATCTGCGTTTAATAATTGCAAATGGGGCCATTTGTATATCTCTGAAATGCTATGTCAAAGAATGGGTGGAAATGAAAAAATATGAAATGTTGGCCCTTCTGCAAGACGCTTCAATGAGTTGCTTTGAATATGCGATGATCATCGGATTGATTTTTGTATTTCAGACCAACGCACGACCATATAATCAGCGAAGCCATAAAATTGCGAACATTTTCTTTAAAAAATGAATATTGGATTCAGATTTTATTCTTTGGAGAGCAGCATCTGGACGAAGAAAGGCAATGTCCTTCTTCAAACTCTATTATAACTTTGCTGGCAGTGGTCTAACTGCATCTGCACTTTCTATAGGAACTGTATGTCCTCGAGTTCTAATTTCAAACATGTTCACTATGATTCTCAACATTTGGCACAACGTGTATATAGATCTTCTGGACACGGGGGCACGATTTTTCTAGTTTACAAAATTTACGAATTCCAGTTTTTTCACTTGTATTTTTGTAAATGTTTTTGATGTTGAGATTGTTGAGAAATATTTCTAAATAATAATACATGTAAGTTTATTCAATTTTAAAATTTTAATACTTACGTATCGTATGGGGGTAGGTTGATATCTGAAAATAAAAACCTTAGTATGAAGTTCCTGCTGATGCTTGTATTTTCAAATATATACCGACCCCCGTGCGATATAAGATATACAGTGTACATGTATAAGTATGTACACTGTATTTCCTTTTGATAAGTTTCATTTTGGTTGACCCTTGCATGGGTATGTCTCAGGAATTTCGGTTGCTCCAGGTATGTCTCGATCAGGAGTTTTGGTTGACCCCGGGTATTTCTCACCCCCGGGTATATATCCATCTCGAAAAAGAACATTAAAACATTAAAATACTAAATTCACATAACTGTCATAACAGGAGAGTACCAGAGTTAGAAACCACAAGTGATGTGTGGGTAATAAGAGTTCGGGTGGTAAATTATTCGTCCCATCCTAGTAAGGAAGAAGTACGACGTGGTACCTACAATTTAATCTGGAACTTAATTGGCATTGAAATCTGAATTGGATCGCTGCTAAAATATATGTATATGTAAGCTAGACCTCGTATTCCACAGTCTCTTCATAAACTTTCTTTGCACTGACTTAAGTTTAATAGTATCTTTTTTGTGATAGGGGCCACAATATGGTGGATCATTACGCTTGAATCACTTTAGGATTAAGTTTTCCTGATATGATATCTCGTCTAACTAGATCCGTCTAGTTGGAAACTTGTTATTTGGTGGAGAGGCAGTAGAGATGGGGGGGAGAAGGATGGATAATTTAAGCGAAAACTTTGTCTGTTATAAGGAACCGTAGTGTGAATTAATCTTCAGACATTCTGAAAATAAGAAAGCATTTCGATTATTGACGCATGGCGTTTTCCTTTTGTTTTTATCTGGATTAAACGTTTTTGCTGCTGTCCATCTCCGGGATTGTCTTTCGAATTTGGAAAGTGGCAAATGTAGTATACAGTAATTTCTATTTGTCTAGTAATGTGTATTTAACGCAAACATGATAGCACAATGAATTGATATCGAAATGTGCGATGTCGCACTCTTCTAAATGGCAGTCTGTCGCATTTTCACTGGCTTATCGTATGTCACAGCATCTTCTTGAATTTGACAGGGTGTTGCATAAAGCCTTTTACAGAAGTCACTTAAATTTCATTTCAATAGATTGTCTGTCGAATATGGAGAAAATGCAAAATAACTTCGGCGTATCTTGAACCGTTTGCCACAAACAAATATTTGATGAATTAAAATAAAGGATATTTTCCATCGGAAACGTTTTTAGATTCGTCATTTGCCAAAAGCTTTCAAAACCAAATAATCAATATTTTGAGTATTTTAAATATAAAAAATCGAATAATTTCATAAGATAGGGGTTAGACAACATTGAATGTTTACCGAACATTTTTTACTGCACATATATTTACAGTACATTTGAAAACTTGGGTTATTTTATTTGAAGTATTTGCCAGGTTAAATAAATTTCTTATTGTTTAGCACATGTCGAAGATTTATTAGGTTATAAAAGTTATATCATTAAAGTCACTATAATGGTGATTATTTTTCTCATAAAGAATTATTAAAAATGTCAGTAAGATATTTGAAACATCCCAATATATAGTGGGAGGTAGGATTCATTAAAACAGTTGAATTGAATTGAGGCATTATCATGCATGTAGCTTTTAAGTATTTGATAAAAACTGCGCGCTATAAAAAGATGTAAAATATGTCTACAGTTTTATACTTTTTGGTCAGAAATACACAGATAGGCACTATACACATTTGATATACATGTATTTGTAAGTTGGGAACAGTTGTTGCTATTTTACTATTAGGTCTAGTGAAAAATGTTCAATTTATTTATGATAATTAACTTCTGTAAGGTAATCCATTTGCTTATTTGAACAATTAAATTAGTTCTAATAAATTACAATATATCAAAAGAGACAAATATATTGCTTAGACTGTAATAAAATCACTGCAAACATTATGAATGCACAAAAATTGGCGTGCATCACATGCATGATAATTGCGACATAGATGTATAATGATACATCCCGCATGCATGCATTAACATAGCAGAAATAAGACATAATTTTTTAAAAATTGATGAGCCATATTGGAACAATTTTTAGGAAGCCATTTTTAGGGTAAAAACATGTTGAAGCATGGATAATATCATGGATAAGAGGATGAAGAATAGCATGGAAACATATTTGTGATTATACTCTATGCACCCGCACTCTGTACCATTTGCTTTCACTATGTGCGGGTGCATCGACTAATCACAGGTATGTTTCCATGCTATTCTCCATCCTCTTATCCATGATATTATCCATGCTTGAGCATGTTTTTACCTTTAAGCTTCGTTTACAGTTCACAGCAACTTAACAGCAGGGCTAATTAGCAAGGTCCATGGGAGGATTTTGCAGCGATCTAAATTAACACTTAAGAAAAGTTGAATTTTAAAACCCTCTATCATAAACTCATTTGCAAGGTACTCAAGGTTAGCAAAATCACAATTAGCAAAGTCCATAGGGGCATTTTGGCATGTCGACGTCTAATTACTCCTGTAAAGTGGGGTTTGCACTTGGTTCGCTTCTGGAAAGTTGGATCCCGCAAAATAGTAAGCCATCCCTCCCGTGCACTTTAGCGGAAATTGGGAAAGATCTTATTTAATAAACTGGTTTGGATGTGCACGCATATTTCAATTTTTTTTTCTTTCTTGCCTCTGCTGATTCCACTGGGTTAACGAGATGTGGCACCCGAAGCAGTTTTCGTTTCAGGCCTCATCCGCATCCAGTCTAATGGATGCCTCGCGTTCGGAGCGCTTTTATTAGTCGCATAAAAAAAAGCTTTCTATCGTCTTTGAACTTAGCTGAACCCGAGCCGAACCCCGCTGGAGGCAACTCCCCGGTGCACTGTTTCAGAAATTACATCGCATCCGAAAAGCGCTTTTTTTTTCCTAGATGGAAAGTTTTTATTCTTCGGGAGATGCTCGAAAATGAGTATATTTGTGCCATATTCATGATTTGCTCGCCTCCTTGCATACAGGCAAGTTCGGTTTGCTTATAATTATGCAGAGGCGCATTTTTTTCTATCTTTCTCTCGCCTTTTCTCGTTTTGCCGAATGCACATAGGGGCCCGAACGACCGACTCGAATTAGCATTACTCCACCGGTTTTAATGAAATTTGTGTTGTTTTATACGTGTATACGTGCTGGCCTGGATCGGTTACACCTTAGCTCTGGTGCAAACTTTCCAACCGGAAATGTGTCGTGCGCATGCACAATCTGAGATCACATCCAATTCGACATATTTTAACATCTTAAAAATTGTCCACGGAATAAATCGATATGATGCATCTTTGCAAATTTAACTTAAAAGGGTTGCATACCAAAATAAGCCTTTTTTCTAAATTATTTTTTTATTTAATTTTGGAAACTGATATAGGAACAAATGGAATGTACGAGGACCTAGCATAACTAATTTATTATTTGTTAAATTGCATGTTTTACATATATGTATATTCCATTTCATGGAAATATGTCCGTAAAGTTTACCAGACCCTCTACAATTATAAACTTTACTGACAAATTTCCATGAAATGGAATATGCATATACATAAAGAAAATGAAACAAAGGATAGAATATTTATGCTATGTCCTCGTACATTCCATTTGTTCCTATCAGTTTTCAAAATTAAATTAAAAATAATTTACAAAAAAAGGCTTATTTTGGTATGCAACCCTCTTAAGTTAAATTTGTGAAGATAAATGATATCGATTTATTTCGTGGATAGTTTTTAAGATGTTAAAATAAAATGTCGAATTGGATGGGATCTCAGATTGCGCATGCGCACGAAGCATTGAAAAATAATTCTTATAGTAGGGGTACTCAAGCACGTCGTAGATATTTGTAAATCTACGGTTGTAGATTTTTTGAGGTTAGCCGCGCATGCGCAGTTTGACCTTTTTCTAAAGTACGTTCGTTAATGTTGAGTGGTCTTTAACCACGTGTTTAACT
>JAQGCC010003527.1:0-15170 GCA_034698905.1 Xestoiulus laeticollis
CGCTCAGCCTAGCGAAAATGACATTTTGTCACAAAATAACAACAAAATTTTTTGCAACAGGCAAAAGCTGATCCGTATATGCGGCGCTTCTGATCCTAATAAGCGACAAGTTTTGTATTGCGTTCTATGGAAATGAATTGCGACCTGGATAATTGATCCTTAAAAGTGGCTGATCCTTTTATGCGGGATTCTTATAAGCGGCCGCCACTGTACTTTCCTTGTTTGAACAAATGAAAAGAGTTAATGTATATGCATTATGTATAGGTTGGATGTTGGCTGATAAAGTTTTGAGGCACAGAGACAGCTATATCTAAATACTGTACAGGCAGGATAGGGGAAAACCCATGTTGCCTATTGGAGAGAGTGACAGATGCATGTGTAAAAACATACATCAAGTAAAAAAATAATGAACACATAAACAATATTTTTAAACAATACAAGACATACATGTACAGTGTAAAATAGACTAGCTGACATGTTGAAAAAATGCAAATAGGACAACACACGTCGTTTCTTGTCCAGAACTATTCTCAGTATATAGAGCAATGTTACATGATACATCTGATAGTGATTTGCATCTTGTATTTTTCGTATTTTCGTATATCACACGTATATCATCACCGAAAAAAAGCTTTCGGGTGAAAACATCAGCCCATTTTAAATATAATAAAATAAAAAGCACCAAATTACGGTTTATGCATGAGAGGTTGGCCACAGGACACAATAGCTAATTCCTTTCAAAATCGATGAATTTAAATGGCATCACAGCACGTAATACACGACGAACGAGGATAGGTACATAGAAAAAAACTGAAGAGGATGACACGCTCAGCGGAGCAATATAGAAAGAGAAAAAAATCACGAAAAAATGAAAAATTCACGAATTTTTAGCCTTAGGAAGTAAAGGAAAATGAAAGTGTAATGTAGCAAGGGCATCAAACGTAGGCAGCAATCACATTAGACGAATATAGCGACTACCAAAAAACACGAGTGCCACAGGCCTGGCGAACCCTCATCACGACTATATGATGATCGTCATCAACAACGCCAGGGCCTTAATTCAATCGAGATTTCATTCTCCATTGTCAGTCTGCCATCAATCCTAATGGGGAAAGTCTCAATATGAGCGTAAGACAGTATTTTATCCTGATAAGCAACGAGAGAAATTGAATTAGAGCGAATTAGCAAATGATGCTGCCAGCGCACTTCTCCTGCCGCAACCAACCCTCTTAATCATGGCCAATAATTCACTCATCGAGTAAAAAACACACTTATTCCCACTGACACTACGATGCGAGAACAACCGCCGAAAGGGCCCTTCAACTAGATGGCAAAAAAAATACTCCATACCGATGTTCGAGCTTTCAACGTTAGTTACCAGACAGTGAAAAATAGTGGAAATTATCTCGTAGCAAAGACGGGGGTCATCGATATACAATAGAACCTGTGTAAAATAATATCCTCTCTAAAATAATAAAATGTGCTGATCCCGACTTAGGACCCATGTATAAAATAACAAACCTCCATAAAGTGATATTTAATAATTTGTATTGGTCCCAATAATTTTTTAAGGGAATATCAAACATGGAATCAAAATTGACAGGGAGATGCAGGGCAAAAACTTTGCTTGTGATAACTAATAACTGCTGACTCCTCTATACAAGTATGAATGCATAAACATTGAAAAAACGGGAAAATTCCCTATTTTGCAGCTGTGTAAAAAGTGTCGACCAAAGCTAGTGACTCAGGAAGGATTTAAAAAGGGGAAATTCCCTATTTTGCAGCTGAGTAAATAGTGTTAGCCAACAGATATAGTGACTCCTGAGGGATTCAAAAATGGGAAATTCCCTATTTTGTAGCTGCATACACTATAGCAGGCTTACAGATGAACCTGTCTGAAATAATATTTTTCCTTAGTCCCAAAAGTATTTTTTAGACGAGTTCTACTTTATATCCAAACATGAGGACAGTATACATGTATGCTCTATTATCAATGGTTCTGCAATAATTTTAGCAACTTTTTGCATGCCGTAAGTAGAAAAAACACTGGTATAACATAAGCAAAGAATCTTTGCGTGTCACTTTCGTACGAAAAGCTAGCATTGGCGTGATTTGCTATATTGCTGAAAATCGTCGAAATTGATATCTACTACACAAATGGGAGTTTTTTTAAGGTTTCAAACGAACAGCACCCCTAGTTAAGGCCGGGAAAAGTGGCCTTTATGAGAAGCCATCTTTGGCAACATTTTGCGCATACTAGTTTGGACGCCCCCAGAAAATATAAAATAATTCCTAATCAAAAGCCCATTTGTGCGAAACCCTACGTAGAAAATAAATCGAAAGCCAACAATTTGCGTCGATTGTGATGGATCAGTTGTGTTTATTCACAACGCCCCTTTGCACTGCCCAATGCGTGTCAGCATCTTGAAAATATTATATATTTCAACCTAAAATCATCCATTCAAACAGGGCTTCTGGGCTACAATTTAGACAGAGTAAACCATTGATTTTTAGTGTTTTGTTTAGGCCCACCAAAAACTAAATGTACGTATTTCGTTGCATGACCGTTTCTGTGTTATACTGTTATACCATTTCAATGAGCCAGGCCTACAGCTATTTTTTTGCTTATTGTTATTAAATAAAAAAATTCCCATTTTTATTTGCCTGATAATTCAATAATTAGGGGAATCCCTTTACCCTGTGAAGCTATCAGAAAATGTGAGATACGAGCAGTTGGGGAATTCACTTAATACCCTGGGTTTATTCGAGACCACAATGAATGAGACCACTCTGAGGTCGATAAGGGACACCCTGTATAGCCTGGCAGAATTAATATCGGATACAAACAAGAGCTAGCCCGAAACAATCAAATAAAGGTGGACAGTGGTCATCATTTTAATGAAAAACCGTGATATGAGAATAGAAAGGGAAATTTTCGATTGCAAAGACAGCAAACAAGAAGGAATGGCGTCAGAGGGTCAATCGAGTGGTGGTCAAATATTTGAATCCTTTTTATTAAAAGGCAGAGGCAATAGGAAAGTAAAAGTTGACCAGTATTTTTCGGTCAAAACTTGGTGTTTTCCCATTAATTTGCTGGCCCTAAAGATAAGCACACTCGTTCGTTATAGGAAGCATGCAGACTTTCGCGGTTTAATCAAGGGATAACCGAGGGATTTATTGGATTTATTTAGGGGTCCCCCAAATGCAATAATCCAGAGCACACGGTTGGCAGGAATTCGATCAATATTTATGGATAAAAAAGCATCATTTTTCTATGGAACAACCCTGGCTTAGAGGTGTGAGGAGATGGAATTAAGTCGTGTAAATCCCATATAAGCTTAATCTAACCTGATAAATTAATGGATTTTCTGACTGTTTCCGCGTGAATAAAATCAAGACGCTCGGTAGAAAAATACCTCCTATTGGGAGTGGATCACATGCAATCTATTAGACACGGTAACAAAAACAAATTAAAAGTAAGCAAAAGCTACGTGACGTGACTAAATGGGAGTAAACAATTAACGTTGTACAATTGAGTAGTTACCTACTCAAAGGGAAAGTAGGCACTACTTTTCATAAAAATACTTCTTTACTGTTTTTGGTGTAAGTATATGCTTTGTGGATAATAGGATTATTGCCCAAGGTAAGATTCCCCAAATCTAATTGTACCTAAATTACCTAACCTAACTTTGCCTATAATAACCTAACCTAACCAAACCTAACTTAAGTCGAACTTATATTACTAAATATGTGGACTGACCTGAGGAACATAAAACAAGAAACATGAAACAAATAAACGATGAATCAAGATCAATTTTTACATAATGTTGCTTATTCATAATAGGAAAAGTTCATCCATCATCATTGCCACTTCTAAAAAAACTATTTTAAAAAAATATATAACAGTAATAAGAGCTAAAAATGTAAACATAGATCGGACAGCTACTTGTGCTTGAAATTTCAAAGACAACCGGGTGTTTAAAATGATGATAGCAACTTGTATTTGATTACATACTTTTGAACAAAATGAAAATGTAAGTTTCTACTTTTATTAGAGTAGCATTGCATTTTCATGAAACGTACACGGTTCAGCTAATTAGGCGGCCATATTGGAAACATAAAATGGAATCATAGAGAGTAAAAGTGAGTATAAAATAAACCAGTATGGCGAAGGGTAAATATTTTTAGGATCGTGAACCCCCATGTATTTTTTTTTTAATTTGCCGAATAATATTCTTTTCAAATTTGGGAGCAATAATGTGAGTGGATCAAAAGTTTTTGACGAACAAACACAAGAAGACATATACACACATACATATCCACAGACTTTTCTTCATTATATATATATACATGTAGATAGATAACAAATATAAACATTGAAGAATTGTGAAGAATTTTAAAAAGAATAGGCTCCTTTTTAAAATCTGAATAATCATTATTTTAAAAATAACTTAAATTGTTTAAAAATGGTTTTCTTCAAAACTTTCAACCATTGCAGGTGTGGTCGGTTTTCCTTTGTTGTTTATGGACGACCCTTGCACCCCGACCTGCAGAAGGAGGCATTTTCTCTCAATTCCATATTCCACCTCCCAATTTTCGGTCCCAAATCAATATTTCCCATTGAAATGAAACCAGGTTTCAACACTTTGGTAAAAAAAAAGAAGCGAGCTCAATTGAAAATTGCACAATTGCACATATGCTAATGAGCTGTCAAGAGCTAAAAAATCCCAACCGATATGTGCTCGTTTTCGGAGTCCTCCCTCCCTAATGGGAGATGCAGTTGTCATCCCGGAAGTAATTCATTACTATGGTAACTTAATATGTCTCACCTAGCAACTCAATTAGTAGTGTCAATCTGGTGGCACTCAATGAGATTGTTCAACATAGAATAGTGAGGGCATTATAGAAAGCCCATATCGTCTCTTCCCAAAACTGACGAAGGGATTGCACCCGTGTGCCCCATGAAGCCATTGGACACACCCGCCATCAATTAGCCAGATGCTGATTGGTCCATAAATCAACGAAAAGTCGTCATTCTAAGGTTTACTTCCTATTATTGTATCGTCAATTTTTTTTATTTCACTGATGTATCGATCGATTCCGATGGAAACAAAAAAATACAATATGAAATTCACACTTTGGTAGGTGAGAACAAGGATGTCCATCTTGCATCTTTAACCATCTTCTGCTAACCAAAAGTTGACATCATCGAGTATATATACTTCATCAATGACAGGCTTGACATTGTCAGAGGAATAATTAAGACATTTCATTTATTTTACAATGACAGTCGGCCAAACCATATTAATACAGATAATGATACAAGTTACCCATATTTTATTCAATGACGACATAAACTTACGTTTAGATACTAAGTAGCTAAACTTAAGTATAGCTGCATTCTTGCATGAAGAATTCTATCAGAAATTTTTAGAAATATGGCAATATGTTGCACATCAACATGTGTTTCACAGCTGGTTGCTCATGTGTATAAGAAATTACTTTACAATGGTTGGTGAACGAAGTTGATTTAGAATGATTGGTAAACGAAGTCGATTTAGAATGCTTATTAAAATTTTTTGTTTTAGAATGATTGTTAAAAATGTTGTTTTAGAATGATTGTTAAAAAATGTTGTTTGAGAATGATTGTTAAAAAATGTTGTTTTAGAATGATTGTTAAAAAAAGTTGTTTTAGAATGAGTGTTAAAAAATGTTGTTTTAGAATGATTGTTAAAAAATGTTGTTTTAGAATGAGTGTTAAAGAATGTTGTTTTAGAATGATTGTTAAAAAATGTTGTTTTAGAATGTTTGTTAAAAAAAGTTGTTTTAGAATGTTTGTTAAAAATGTTGTTTTAAAATGATTGTTAAAAAAAATGTTGTTTTAAAATGAGTGTTAAAAAAGTTGTTTTAGAATGAGTGTTAAAAAATGTTGTTTTGGAATGTTTGTTAAAGAATGTTGTTTTAGAATGTTTGTTAAAAATGTTGTTTTAAAATGATTGTTAAAAAAAATGTTGTTTTAAAATGAGTGTTAAAAAAGTTGTTTTAGAATGAGTGTTAAAAAATGTTGTTTTGGAATGTTTGTTAAAAATGTTGTTTTAGAATGGTTGTTAAAAAATGCCGCTTTGAAATGATTGTTAAAAAATTTTGTTTTAAGATACATGTTTAAATAAATAGCTTTAGAATGTAGGCCTATGTTCTATAGCTAAATTTTCGCAAAGGGAAGGATGTACATAATTTAGGTCTACTGGACCTAGCGCGCCCAACTGGTTTAGTGTATTAAATGTTTTTTATATCTTGCCAGTATTTTTGATGTTTTTGCAATTATTATCAGTGAATATTCTTTCTGTTAGTGACTGCATTGGATAATTTATATTTATAATTTTCTTATATTTATTTTATAGGTTTTCCATTCATGAGGGAACGTATTTGGGTGACTATATATACAATTGTACATGTACATGCACATTTGCTTAATCATTAATTGTCAACTAAACTGGAATCACAGCCAGGTATATTTCACTTAAGAATTGGTAATGCTCTGTGTTAACTTAAAAAATTCTTAATCTCAAACAAGATATTTCTAGAGATAGCATTAAAAAAAAAACTATCTACTAAAATATTTATATTGTTAATGTAACGCTCGCGCAGAAAAATGACATCAAAGAATGAGCTTATCAAGGTGTACTTAAACTGAAATTTTGCATTTTTTTTTTCTTGAAGAGATGTTTTAAATAATTGAAACCAGAAGTGCATGTCAATTCGATGTGTCGCATAGTGGATTGTCACGAAAGCGATAGAGAAAAGCAGCAAAGGTCTCAGAACAACAGAAAGGAAAATGGATGGATAAGATTGGCATAAAACAACAAACATCGCCATTGGGAAACGGTCGATGTTTCAGTTTATCAGATTAACTGGAAGAAAAATACGGGGAAAAAACATCACCTTTTTGTAAGGTAGTTGCGGAAACAAAAGAGAAATTTACGAAAACAATTGAATTAATAAAATAACAATACATTACGTGAGCAGGAAATAAAATAACCACACTGAGGAGAATGAGGAAATAAAAGTTACGACATAGAATAGACCTTCAATATGATGACCACATGTTAATTGAATTATCAATTGACAAAGTATATTAGTTTGTACTTATTTCAATCAGTCTTCTTGAATTGCATGTCCATGTACATGATGACTTTAAATAGCATATTTGACATTTTTAAAAGTCGTGACATTTTGGTGAAATCAAAGTTGAATAATTTTTTAATTGTATTAATTGCAGATGTGAATTTATTTTATAAGAATTTATATCTAGGCAGATTTTTTTCGAAAAATATGTCAAATTTAATAGAATGATTGAGCAAAACACGTAAATACATTCACCGTTTACGATTCCGTTTGAAAATACGTTTAAATTCCATTTCGAAAACGTATAAGCTCGTATTGAAATTGATCAATACTTTTGGCCTGTGGTGTAAAATATTAAGATTCTTTACAAATAAGGATTTGATAATAAATTGTAAATTTCCTAATGCTAATACATGTAAGTAAAGTTAAAAACAATCCAAAAATACAAGTAAAAAAATTCTAATTTACATGCACAAGCTATGTTGGAATTTATCATGTGTAATTTTGGATTGTTTTTTTTAAATGGCTTTGAAAATATACAAATTCGTCAAATAGTAGCCAACACTGCTCAATTTCTCTGCAAGGTAAAACTGTTTTTATTATCAAATCCTTATTTATAAAGAATTTGGATCTTTTACGAAATATCGTCATTGTATTTTCTGTAAGTTTGACCGGTAGCAATCCGCGTTAAGGACTAGCTACCAAACATAGAATGTTACTGGAAACTTCAGTAAGTCAAACTGAGGATTTAAATTTCAACCGTAAAATAAAATTCATTGTTATTTTCGTTATGCAAATGTAGTGCATATAATTTCTCGACAGTTTAGCATTATAGTCAAACGTTTTATGACCGTTGTAAAAGTCCTAGGGCATCAATCAGCATTCGATGATTCCTGTGAGCAGAGATTTTGTTGCGCCAGAAGTTGTTGATGATCCTCATTACACTTTATTTGCTGATTCCCAGTTGTGAACACAACTCAATTGCCTTTATTCGATGGTCATTCGGTATGAACTCGAATCTACTGATTTGCTGTTGTCTAAAATAAATGCCGTGTGAAAGCCCATTGCACTGTTATATCCGTGGTTACTGTATTTTACCTAACATTTCACTCATTTTTAGAGAATATTTAGAAACATTCAAATTGCATTGATATCTTAAAACGTCATTATGCGCATTGCACCTTGTTAACATTTTGCACATTACATGCATTTAGATTAAGATGGTTCGAAAGCCTTTAACATTAATGAAATGAATTCCATAGCAGTATAATCCCATTTATAAATAATTGAAGTTTCCAGGATGTTCTTAACAGGTTTTGCTAATGTTTGAATTTTTTTCCCTTATTTTCTGAAAACAAAATTATTTTGGAACGCCAACCCTTAAACATGTACACACATGAAGTCTATATGTATTTAATACCTTTGTAGAAAATAAGTATGTTTTCTTAGCGCCAATCACGAATTTTAATTTTTTATATTATACGAAATAAAAATCGAACATTTGCCTGGTGAAATACATGTACACTGTGTAGATGATAAGTGGACGAAATGTGTGACTAGGAGAATGAAATGTGGGAACAGGAATATAAAAACAGATGTTTGCAAACTAGAATTTAAGGTGAAAGCAATGCATCCTGAATAGCATTTTAATGAAGCGCCGTTACGATACGGTCACTGTACACGTGACTGGGAACATTCAGCTTCTATATAAATTTCAGCCGCTGAAATGATGCCACTTTTTATTTTATCAAAGACAATACAGAATTCATGGCCTGTGCTAGTCTATATCGTGTCATTGCAAATTTCTCATTTAGGCAATATTCAATTATTTGAATAAAACAGGGGGAAAATTAACGGTTTCTTCCAAATATTTCATTTGAAATAAAAGGTTTTAAAAATGGGGTGACTTGGAAATTGCTGTTCTCTGAGACATTTTTATTCAATTAATTTCGTTTTACGACCTATTTTACTGACTTTTTTTTCCCGAATTAACCCACGAATTCACACCATTGAATTTTTCAGCACTTGTTTTTCGCGGTTTGATAAGCTCGTAAAATGAAGCGGTCCTTATGGTAATTTTCAATTCGGTTAATCGATGTCTCATCAAAATTCCGCCATAAACCATGAAATTTTTTTTCCCTATACTCCGTTATCTCGGTCATAAATTCGCGGTCCTTTTTTCGAATGGATTTTATCCACAGAAGTAAAAAAAAAAAAACCTTTTTAAAAAGTTTTCCCTTTTTCTCATTTGAAAATAAAAATATACATATAAGGTCCTTAGGAGTTGGTTTTTACCAAATAGGAAAAAGGGGGATTGAGATATTCGCAGTAGTAGAAGTAGAAAAAAAAAACCTTTTAGCTTAAATTGACTATCACGTGTATTAACAAAATTAAATGTTGGAAAATAGGAGTGTGCCCTAAGGGTCAAGGGCCACAGGCGGGGGAATGGGATTAATGAAACGAGGAAAAATGATTGGATGCCTATTTATTGAGTAGCGAGCACAGGGTTCACCGTTTAACACTGAGCTCCGCAAATTTTTATGCAAAACTTAATTCGGTTGAAGCCATTCGGTTGATTTTTCATTAGAGATAATAGCCCCATCTAGAGGCATAGCTATATATGGCAGCCAGTTAAACTAGTTTCACTCGCAGTCTTAATCTTACTACAGTAGATATATTCGACATGAGACTCATGAAACGACTGGAGAATATATGAGGAATAGAAAAAAAAATGAAAAAAAAAAGATACCTAAGGGGTGTTCACCAAGTTCCTATACGAGTATATAACTGTGTCTAAAATAATACCCTTTTAACGCCATGACGAAAAGAGCTCGTTTTCAATTTATAAAAACGACTTCGCTTTTAATGGTGAGTCGTTAACATTTTTATCTCGTTTATAATGGCGTGCTGCAAAAATATGCGAAGCTAAAAATTCTATTTTCGCATAAAATGAAACTTGCCGCTACCGGTGTATGTCGCTTTAAGATACGCTGTGCCACACTAAGTAGAAAGACCCTTCGCGTTATGGAAATTCGCGTAATAAAAAAAAATGAGGTAATGGGTAGAAAATGTCAAACAGTTTTAAATACAGTAAAACCTGCGAATAGCGAACTTCTAAATAGCGATGACTAGTGAAACCGCAAAACCAGCGATACGCTGCATGTGCCATACTAGGCAGAAAGACTTTCCGCGTTATGGAAATTCGCGTAATAAAAAAAATGGAGTTATGGGTAGAAAATGTAAAGCAGTTTTAACTACAGTAAAACCTGCTAATAGCAAACTTCTAAATAGCGATGACCAGCGAAACCGCTAAACCGCAAAACCAGCGATACGCTGTGCCATATACTAGGCAGAAAGCTAGACCTTTCGCGTAATAAAAACAAAACAAATGGAGTAATGGATAGAAAATGTGAAGCAGTTTTAAATACAGTAAAACCTGCGAATAGCAAACTTCTAAATAGTGATGACCGCTAAACCGCGAAACCAGTAATACGCTGTGCTATACTAGGCAGAAAGACCTTTCGCGTTATGGAAATTCGCGTAATAAAAAAAATGGAGTTATAGGTAGAAAATGTGAAGCAGTTTTAAATACAGTAAAACCTGAGAATAGCGAACTTCTAAATAGCGATGACCAGCGAAACCGCTAAACCGCGAAACCATGCAGTGATACGCTGTGCCATGCTAGGCAGAAAGACATTTCGCGTAATAAAAAAAAACATGGAGTAATGGGTAGAAAATATGAAGCAGTTTTAAATACAGTAAAACCTGCGAATAGCAAACTTCTAAATAGCGATGACCAGCGAAACCAGTAAATAGCGTCGCTCTATATAGCGCACCTTATGGTTTAGTCCCGATGGGATGCACTATCCACAGGAATTTGCTATTGCGATAAATAACAGTCCGCAAAGATCGATTTTACACCGTGTAGCACCGTGTAGCACATCGGAAATAACGCATCCCTCCTAATGCTCAATGCACACGAGCGGTGCGTGTAGCACCGTGTAGCACATCGGGCTTAATAGCTCAACTTTTAGTTTGCTCCCAGTGGTTTGTGCTATTCACAGGTTTTGCTATATCTCCAATTGCGATTATTAAGGCTCATACACAAGGTTCTCTACACAACGCAACCGCATCGAAGCCGCAGAAAAATCGGCTGGGTGAACCGACTTTCGACTTCACAGGAAAGTCAATGGGGTTTCGCACATTTATCCATTGCTGAAACTGCACAATCCAGGAACGCACTATATATACCGAATGGCAAACTTTTCGAACGACCTTTCTAGTTTCTCTCGTAAGTTTCATCATCGATGAAAAATCTCTTAATGAAAATAATGCATTTTGGGTTAATGTGGATCCCGAGAAACTATTTCTTACATGGGGAGGATAGCCGAAAATGAACTGACCTAGCAACTGGTAATCTTAGATCTGCGAGCGAACACGATTTAGGAGGAGATGATGAAAATTGAGAAAGAAGAGAAAAAATATATCATAGGGAGACATTAGATTGGACATTAAACGTTGCCATGCTGCAGAAATGTAATAGCAAAGAGCTTCCACGATGTTCGTTTCATCATTTGCGGTTGAATTATTGGAGTTTTAGGAGTTGTAACCAGAATAAATATTTTCATTTCAAACATCAAATAGATAAACGTTAGGTATATCGTAAACTACGTGCCCGCGATGGTATAAACTTCCAAACATACATCTATCTTAACAAATGATTAAATTTGCACGCACAAAAAATCCCCAATGACAATAATTCATTACATTTAAAGATGCTAGTTTTAAATTAATTTCGCTGCATGTTATTTAAAAAGTATATATAGGCAATCTGTATACATGTATATAGGTGTTGAGTGCAACCCACACCCCTACAAATGCCCATTGTATAGGACTCAAAAAGACTTAGGGTAAAAACAGCGCAGAACATGGAATAGCTTGGAGCATGGCTTAGACAAGGTTGGCTTAGTGGTTATGCTCAGCTCCTTGATTTCGGGAGACCCGGGTTCAAACCCCCGTTGGCTATCCTGGTTGTGGTTTTTCGTGGTTTCCCCACAACCTCCATTAATTGCCTACAGTATATAGGCACGTAAAGGCGAATGCCTGGATAGTTCCCCAAAAATCGGCCACGACCGTATACTACTCTTAATTCCCATTAAAAATTCTGGCACTTTGCCCCCTGCCACATGGCATACTACATGCTGACTGCAAGGTAAAGAATTAAATTGAATTGACGGCATGGCCTTTGCAACATTTCGATTGGTTTTCTGATGGAGGAAATTTCCGAGCGGGATTTTGGAGCATGACCATGCCATGCTCCATGCTATTCCATGATCTATGCTGTTTTTGTCCTTAATGGCTCTTCCGTGAAAAAGTCGGAGGAAAAAATAACGCTTGCAATCTGGCATCGTACGACACAGTACAGATGCAGTATGGCAGAAAAACGCTCATGTGCATCAATCGGGCGTGCTCAAATTGTTTTGGCTGATTTTTAAGAATTTCAATAAATTTTAGCACAATGATTTATAGCATACTGTATGTCAGCATATTTTAAACATTTAAAAAACACATGTCAGTTATGTTTTTGTTACATACCCAGCTTTTAATTACCATAGGAGGCTAGACTGACTTTAAGGAAAAAAGGCAAAATATTATCCTTAATTTTCAAAGATAATTTGCAAGATTTTTAGCTAATGTTGTTTTTTTCCAATTTAAGCTCAATGGAATTTGTGCATGTATATTCTTAAGCAGCATTCCCTATCTAATTTGGGGAATTTGAACCCAGTGTTAAAATCCTGACAACATAAATATTTCTTTTATGTCGCTTTTTGAACAAATTGATTTTCCGCTTAGCGAAACCGATTTTTTTTTTCCAGCTTTTACTCGTTACATTAAATTTCAGTTCCACTCTTAGGCAATTACAGTGAAAAAGTATATTGCGACATTTTTTATTCCAACCATAATCAATGTACAAGAAGGACAATAAACAGTTTAACGATCCATTAAGCTGCTTTAGGGAGTGTAATGGATTTCAAATTTCACACTGCTATTTTTCATTTTTTTATTCTTAAGTTGGCAAATTATTTTTACCTTAAAGTAGGACTTACCGTAAATACTCTAAAATAAACCCCGGGGGTTAATTTAAAATTAAGGAACAGTGACCCGGGGTTTATTCGATACAGGAATTCATTCGAATCCCGGGGATTGATCAGGTTTCCTTTAATCTTGACGACATTGTCAGCACTGTTTTTTTTACCAATGCGCATGCGTGCGGACGACATTATTGGGTTTGTATGTGGTTGAGGTAGACGACAATTTCATTAGTCTAACGTAATACCACAACGTCTTTGAGGTGCATAACGACTTTTACGGCGCATAACTTATTTATGCGCATGCGTAATAATGTGTTTATCGTTCTCGTTAAGATTAAAGGAAACCTCTCAATCCCTCCATTATTTTTATTCTCTTAAAGTTGGCATCAATTAACTACTAATAACAAATACTTACCAGAAACAAGCATTTATGTTACCGGTATTTTATTTGTCAGATATTTCAATAATAGCCTAAGGGTAATCCCCTATGCTTCAGGGGGCTATTGGGAAAACTGAAGCAGAACCCTAAAGTACAGCCAGCGCCACCAGTATCAAAAGTCAGAATGAGGCCTATAAGATTGTCGCTGAAATGCAGTTTACATTAATAGGCCCATTTCCATTTGCGTTTTGAGCCATCATTTAAAATGTCACAATTTAGGATTTGGTTAGCGTCCTTATCAACGACCTCTTATGCATACGGATGGGCCCATTGCCTATTCGCCACCCCCCAAACGCCCCCTGCGGCAAACTCAAGATGCCAAAACCTGTTAAACGTCGACGCTTTCTATTAACGCTTACATCGATTTCAAAATGTGTGCCTATTTTTCAGTCTGCTGAAATGTTTAAGATGTTGTATATAACCTTGGTCACGTATACGACACATCAGTGAAGACGTGCTGGGGGTCAAGGGTGACGTGGATTTCAGACAAAATCCCTACAGTTATGGATGCTCACCAGAAAATGCGATACAAAGTTAAATCAAGATAGAATATGTAAGGTGTAGCAGAAATAGGATTAGCATTCCTATAGCTGCCCTAGCTAATGTAAAGCATGTCCTACATCTGCATGTTTGAATGTACTGACCATGCCATATAGAAACGTTTTTTTGACCATAGCAGCATTTATATGCCTTACATTGCTTGCAAATTCTTGTATATTATTACTGAAAATTTTGAAAATAAAATGTATTTTAAAAAACAAAATTCCGATATATGAAATATATATATAAGGCATTGTTTGTTTTATGTTTGTATATGCTTTCAGTTAATAAAATGTGATATTTGATCATTCATAACATGAATATAATTGAAATATATGCCCTCATGGCATATTTATATGTCTATATACTAATATACTGTACTTGAATATGCCATATCTATTTTTCATGCGTGAGTGGAAACCAATAAGTAGAAACAATCACTATTTCCCATTATTTAAATAATTAAGTGTGGAGCATACCATTTTGAAGGCAATGAGGATGATGGTGTTATTGAATTGGCCAACTGACTGCAAAAAACTGCCCCTGTATTACTAAAATTTGGGTTACTTACCCAAAAGGTCGGTTTCAAGGGTTCCTGGAAGCTCATCGGGACCTGCGAACAAAAATAAAAATTGCAATCAATATAATAGCAATTTCGAAAAGTAGGTTGACTAAAATGGTATTTTTCATCGGTGGCAAGAAATTTTCGTATATTATCGTAATTACTCAAGTAAGGGCAAACTTTTTTTTGGAAATCTTTACCCTTTCAAGCATCGAGGGTTGGGGGGCGCATTATATGATATCATAAGTATTTTTCCCTGCCAAAATGTGGTATTTAACCACAGTTTATACAGAAGTCCCTGACAATAAGCAAACTCTGTTAACACTATTGTTAGCAATGATTGCCTATGAATATAGCTGCCCCTGTACATAGGCAAACACTGTTATCACTAATGCTAGCAGTGATTGCCTAT
>JAQGCC010003528.1:0-15169 GCA_034698905.1 Xestoiulus laeticollis
CATGCAGAAAGTAAGTTTAGAAAATAATGCAGAACCTAAATATGTCCATTTGGAGCATATCAAGACTAGCATAACTTGAATAATGCTTGGATTCACCAAATATATGCTACATTGCAGAGAGTGAAGATGATACATAGCACTATTGTCCTCCATAAAGGAAACTCTGTTTCCTTATGTTTTAACATTCCACGCTGAATTGCTCTTGCAATACAATGTTAGTTTTACAATCATCTTTTTTTTTTTTTGAAAATATGATGCTTACTGAAAATACACTCACAAAGCTAGGCTATGAAAAATGTCAAAGCACCTCTGCATGTCAGTTCATGACTGTTAACACTTTATACGACATCTTCGTATGAACTGATACATATTGTCGTAAAAATATAACGTACGGGCTTTACTAAAATTCTTTATAAGCAAAAAACTAAATTCACTAGACACACATATAAAACTATTTAAATAAATAGGCTACTAAGTCCTCTACTAATCCAGTGGGCCTGACTCCAGCCAGGAGAGCTGGACTTATTCCAGGTAAGGTACCAGTACTTCAAAAGCATCTTCTGTTTCCCCACACAAATCCACCAAACTATTTACCACTCTTTACCATTCAATATTACACTAACAGACATCACCTTCAATCATTGTGGGCATCGATCACAAATCCAGAGCCAGAGCGTACAAAAACATTCAATAGATAGATTAAACAGTGAATTTAACAAAGACACCTCATCGACGACACTGTCTTGTATCCCACTGCGCATGCAAAACTTAATCCCGCCAGTCAGAAACCCGCACGTCAAGCAGACGCACTTATCGTGCATCAAAACGACTCGCCTGGCAAACGTTTGCAGACGATTCCGCCGAAAAATGGTTGTACAAAATTAACACCTCGGTCAGACCGTACAAAAACATGCAATAGAAAGATTTGAGCAGCGTATTGTACAACAGCACGTTATCGACGACACTGTCTTGTATCGTACCTGGCAAACGTTTGCAGACGATTCCGCCGAAAAATGGTTGTACAAAATTAACACCTCGGTCAGACCGTACAAAAACATGCAATAGAAAGATTTGAGCAGCGTATTGTACAACAGCACGTTATCGACGACACTGTCTTGTATCGTGCTGCGCATGCGAAGCGTAACCTCGCAAGTCAGATACACGCATGTCAAGCAGACGCACTTATCGTGCATCAAAACGACTCGCCTGGATAACGTTTGCAGACGAACCGCAGAAAAATGGCCGTAAATTTTAAAGTGTGCTGGTGTGATGGCACTATACTTAAGGCACTCCTACTACACAACACGCTAGTTTGAATATTAATTTGAACGCCGTTTACAAATATGCCCGAGTGGTGGCGCTAAACATAAGACGCTTATGCCAAAAGACGCATCATCAAAATCGTTATGATGACTAGCTGCACAAATTCAATACAGGCTTACGTTTATTAAATGTATTCGAAACAGAATCGTAAACAATGAGTGTTTTAAGAATTTTTCTCATTCGTCTGCTAAATTACGGGCGCAAAGCTTCAATCGGGAAGAATTAACTCCTAAATCATTTTCTCTTTATTGGATCCATTTTAAAAACTATTGATCAATATTAAGTTTCGTAAGAATTTTAATTTGACAGCCAAACTTTTCTCAGTTTGATATTTATGATGTTGCATTTTAGATTCTGTCGTTAAGATGACCATCTATTTTATATTACAAAATATCGAATGGTGGGATGTTGTTGCATCATTAATTGCAGAAATGATTTTTTTATGATGTTATCAAGTACCTGCAGGACTTTCTAACGATTATTAATGATGTGTGAAAATCTGCCAAAGTGGAATCCCACCTTAGATATCGTGCATGCATATGCAAGCATGCAGACATTGAGAAACCTCATTTTGTTGTTCACACTTAATGCATGGCTGCTTTTTCGCATTTTCCTAGGCTTTATTTTCTGTCTGCATTGTTTTGTCGCCTTCATTATAAAAAGTTGAATTCCATAGGAGACACCTATGTTATCCAACTAGCGAAATAGTGCAATAAAAGATTTCTTGCAGTGACCTACTTGGCAATTCTCTAGTAGGCCTATAAATAATTGCTGCATATGCTCAAACATGGTATTTACTTAACCCGTGTATTAGAACCCACACTTTTTAAAAGTGTCTTGTCTTAAGTGTCTTGGTTTAAGCATAACAAGAAGACACTTTTCCCAAAAGGCTTGTTTCATGCATAGGTTTTTTTCCTGCGTTATTTTATTTTAAGTTTTTTGATAATTAAGATACCAAGAAGTGCGTCTTTGACCTTAAGGCTTTGAATGAAGTCTGCAATTATGTTTAGTTGAGTGTTAAGTAAAACATGATGTTGCCAAATGATGTCCTCATAGGGATTTTTAATGTGATGGACGTTGCAACACCGGTTTTAATTAGGCCTCCATTTAAAAGATCTGACTTTTTAATAGTACCCTTAATTAAATTTAATACCGTACATGCTAAATCTTGTAGAGTTTATCGCAGTAGGTTATACTTAATAGAAATGTGTTGACATTTTGGACATGATTGGGACCTTCCTGGGATAATTATGGACTATTTGCAAAATTATTTTTTGTCTATTTATAGCAACTGCATGTGCAGGTGCATTTAATTGCTGGTAATTCAAATTAATGCCATGGTTTTATTTCCTATTAATTATTTTATTTATCGTTTGCACGTTATCAATTTTGGCTTATTGCCTTTTGATGAATTTTTTTTTTCTTATTTTACTCAAATCTTTTTTATTATATTCATTATTTCTATTTTTTTTTAATGGCAGTAAATAACTTGTGGAAATAATTTGTATCATGCATGAACATGTATGCAGTAATCTAAATCTTCACACAAGTTTTAAAAGCCTGAATGGTAATTCGATGAAGCGCCGTTGCAATATGACCACTGAACACGTGATACAAATGGAGCCAATTAGCATGTATGGCTGCGGCATTCAGCACAAAATTATTTAAATAATTCGTCCGATTATTATTTCGTCTAAGATAGAATTTGTGACCCGGTGACCGGAAGTTAAACCTATACCTCCAATATAAAATATGGAGAAATGTACCTGACCGACCTGGAAATCCTGGAATTGTGCAGGGAAAAGTGGTTTATTTTGTAAAAGTAAGGGAAGTTGAACATTTAATGTCGGTGGATGTATTTAAAAAATCATTAAAATTGGATTGACCCGGCTTTTCCAATAAGGAGACATGCATTTTGAACTTGCATGACGTTCTCAAAGTTTAAATCATTTTTTTTATATGGTACCATCCCTCACTGAACATTTATTTCCTGTGTTTTAATTATGTTTTTGTTAGCATATCCGCCATTTTATTGTGCTTTTAAGCCCCTGCCTGTGTTTGTGTGAATTTGAACATGTGCCGTTTTGTTTTCATGCCACTTCCTTTTTTTAGATCAGTCCACTTGTTATTTTTTGTGAAAAATGTCAGTAATATGGAAAGTAGATTAGGTATTAAATATTCCCTATGTGAGCATTAGGGGCTGTCCATAAATGACGTCACCCACCTCCCTAGTGTGTGACGTCATTTATGGACGGCCCCTTATTGTTTGAATTTTTAAAGAGATATGGGTACATGCATTATTTCTGCATGATTTGGATATAGTCAATGAACTAAATCTGACTTTTTGCTTCAAACATAAGCAGTCACGCTTGATGCTATCGTAATTGAATAACTTTCTTGCTAATTAAGAAAGTTTATTGCCACATAAGTCCATATTCAAACAATAGGTTATAATTCTTGATCTTGTAAGCTACAGGGATTATTAACAAGATTTAAATGTATTGACATGGGATTTTAGGCCTACTCGAATATAAGCACCGGGGTTTATTGGAGACCAGGGTTCATTATCAATTACAGTCATGAACGACACGGTGCTTATTTGAGGCCTCGGTTTAATGCAGTATTTACAGTATATAATATTTATAGTATAAGCTTATATAAAGAAAAGCAGTATATGTATATTTGTGTGTATGTGGTTGGGTTTGTTACTTAAAAACTTTTGATCCAATCACGTGATTGGTCCCAAACTTTTCAGCAATACTTTTCCGCAACCAAAGAACAACCTAGAGGGGACCACCATCCCAAAATGTTACCCCATCCCTAAAAAATGACGTCATTTTTTGGTAATTTTCTGACTTACAAATTGACATGTTCAATTGCTGTTAACTTCATGTTTACAAAATTCTGGTAAAATCCATCAGACATCAAAAAAGAATATCATATATATATATATATCTATGGGACTTGGTATTGTATTTAAGGCCCTATGTAATTTTCACAATTAATCATATTAGTTCTCTGTAGAATTTTTTTTTTCAAAAATGATTATAAAAACTGGTTGTTTGATTAATTGCAAATTAAGCCATTTTTTTTTCAACGCGACTTGGCTGACATGTGAATGGCCATGGATTGCTATGATTCTGAATCATAGAAATTCATGGCCATCAAACGTGGTTGATGAATCATTCATCAACCATGTTTGATTCTTGTAAATATGGACCAAATTTAAGAAATCGGTTTCTTGGTCACCACATCAAGTTTGATTGTGTTTGTTGTTCACACTTGGCTCTAAAGTGATTCCTAAAGTCAGTGTTACACTTATTTTGTTAAAACAGTTGTTGTTGACCTCCATGACAAGCAGGTTTCTGTGACTTGTTTCAGTACAAAACACCAATGTGTGACATCAAACCAGACCAACATTGGTTTGAAATGTAATTAATTTCCAATCCCCCTACCAGATGCAGGCCAGAAAAGTTGAACCAAAATATTGATGAACCTGTCATGACCTCTATTTCATGACACGGACATCACCTTTATTTGTACTTATTTCAAGAGCTGCATTCTAGGTATAGTATGCACTGAAAGTTGCATTACCAAAACAATTAAATGGTAAGCCCATGCTCGTCATATCAGTTTCTGAGATGGCTGCAGGAAAAAAATAAGGTTAATGTGCAAGCCATCTGAAAGAAGTAGGATGAATTCGCCTATAAATATCGATTTTTTGGAAATAATCCACGCTTCAGACACAAAAAGTCCATTAGGGAAGTTTCATTATTGTAATGTATTGGGTCATCCTCGCAGCATTGGCCCCGCCTTTAAAGCTCCAGGTCAAAAGATGCATAAAGAAGTCGATATGACATGTTCTTCTCGTCAAGTCATATTCACCAAATATAGAGTGAAGGACAAATTAATGTGGCTAGTTTGGAGAGAAAAATCAGATGGAGATGTGTCAATAACACTGCCGCAAGTACGTTTTATCGCAGGACCGAAGAGTTCGGAATTGGCTTCGAGAAGATTGTTTAGATATGATTTTTACTATGGAGATAGGTTATTTAGGTGTATCCATCATAGCCTATCTTATTTTAGACGAAGTAAAATTTGGATTAATTTACGGAAGCTCAGAACGGGCCGGCTGCACTTCTGATGTGCCGTGTTGTGTTTGCGTCGTACGGGGTCAATAGCAAAACTGTTCTGCTGACTGATAAATTGCTGGTTATGGAATCTCAGAGGTGAAAATTTGTTATTCGACCAACAAAAAAGGAGTGCTTCAAAAGCCGGGTTAAGATTGGCACTGTTCGGAGTCCAACTCGGCACGGCACATCAGAAGCGTAGGCTGTCTGCTCTGAGCTACCGCAAATTAATCCAAATTTTGTTTCGACCTTAGTATGATAGATTGGTGAACACACACGTTCGAGTTAGCTCGATGGAGTTGAGCTCATACGAGTTAACTCGATGGAGTTGAGCTCATACGAGTTAACTCGATGGAGTTGAGCTCTTTCGAGTTAGTGCGATGGAGTACAGCTCGTTCGAGTTAGCGCGATGGAGTTGAGCTCTTTCAAGTTGGCTCCATGAAGTTAAACTCGTTCGAGTTAGTGCGATGAAGTTAAGCTCGTTGGAGTTGAATCCATGAAGCTAAGCTCGTTTGAGTTTAACTTCATACGTCAAAAATAACCTGCACTTACCTACATGCCACAAAGCCGCTGTCATATCTCTCGTGCCATAATCCACTTGCAGAATTTGAAGTCACTGAAGCACTTGTTATTTGTAATAATTGCAGAACAGCCTGGCAACTTCACAGCACTGGTCCACCACTTAAAATTGGACTGTCATTGGGTTGCTACCTCCTAACGGTTGTCTTGACAGCACCAACCTTGCAACCATCAAGGGTAACTGGTGGGCATGTTAATCCACATGTGTCAGGAAGCTTGATGTGGTGGTGGGTCAACTTTTTAGTCCGTTCAACCAAACTTCTGGTTCATTAGCATTTTGTAGACAGCTGAGATTAATTGGGTTTCACCGGCCTAGCCTTGATTGAAAGGTGGGTTCTGGAAGGTGGCTGCAGTGTGGAGTTGCTTGTACTGAAGGCAGAATGGGACAGTAGAGCTATATACCAAAAGCAACAAAAGCTTGGTTATAAAAGGGAGGGGAGTACAACAAACAGGTAAAAATCCCAGATGCTTTTTTTACCTCCAGATATCTGAATTGAGAGAGGTGCTGAACAGACCATGCAAAAATAGGAGGAGTTTGGCCATGGAGGAAGTGCACCCCAATTGGGTGACCACTTTTCCTAGCATCGAAACAAGTTGAAACTGACTTTTACGTCCTAGCCTATTAACAACAAACTGTTTAATTTCTCTTTGACGTCGGATTACCAGAGGTTTAATGTCGGGTTTAATGCCGGAGATGCAAAATGATGGCATTAGGGATTTGGCAATAGCCATAATAACCTACAGGGCAATTTTGGGGAAGGATTAGTCATACTGAAATTGCTTTCCTGTCCATCTCTTGATCGTTTTCACTCAATTGCAGTTTGATGTGCTTGACTAGTCTTTGACATTGCCAAGAAAGTTGGTGATGCACAATGTACTCGCTATATGCCCTAGATAAAAGTCTGGAAAGTTAGCTGCTAGTCCTCAAAGAGTTTAAAAATTTTCAATGTTGAGTTGAAATTTCAGGGAGGGGAGAGTGGGGCACATTCGAACGTTAAGATTATTGTAGACAGTGTTTCTTTAAAATGAATTCCTAAATGTGTGACTATGTGGCAGCACCTAAACTACTTATTAAAATGTAGTTTCAAGTTGGTGGAAGGTCTGCACACAATTAGTTCTGCTGAATTTCATGTTTTTCGACAGGTAGAGTAATTTTTCAAAATGAAGTTCGCAATATTTATCAGGGGTCTATTTCTAACAAGGATTGGTTATAATGATACCTATATTTAGTTCTTTTCATGGCCTAATTTATGGATTGGTCAGCATTTAAGATATTAAACTTCCACATGGTCATTGAAAGCACTAAAAGCCTTGTGATGCAACGTGGGGCATTTTTAAACATGATTGGGGCACATTTGAATGTGCCAATTGCATTTTTATATTTGTTTTAGTTTAGTTTGGCATAAATTAAACATTCAAATAGTTTAAATATGTTCAGATTTGTATACATGTATGTGTAGTGATCGTGGTGGCCTCTTTTTTTGAGAAAAGCCTAACTATGGTGCGATTTTACAAAGCCAAAATGCTTTGGTCTTAAGCTAGACAAATACAAAGTACGTTAGATTAGTTCAATTTGTGCTCAATATACATGGTTCAATAAAAAAATGTGTTCAAATATGTTAAGGTATTTATTTGTCTGGTTTTAATTAAATTTAATGTAACTGTTCAAATCTGTCCCATCATGGGGCAAATCTAAACAATTTTCAATGCAATTTCAAATGATTTAAAACACTGTAACACTTCAATTAAGATTTCTGCAAAAAATTGGGAATAGAGATAAACACATAAACTAACCAATTGTAGTGTTGGAAATTAAAAGAAACACAATTTAATTGCTGGAAAAAAATATTTTCATAAAATGTTCAAATGTACCCCACTCTCCCCTAGTTGTCAGATTATGTTGAAGTCCTTTCTGCTATCACGTTTTCTGGAAGTGATGGTGGATTTTCTGATGATGATTAGGCAACATATCATATTGGAAAAGATTTGATTGAATAGGTTGAAAAATGTTTTCTCATCAGTTTAGACAATGCTATTGCAGTGTCAACACGTTTTGGTAATAGCTGTCTCCCATCTCCTGTTGGCACGAATTAATAGCTTACTGTAGATTTTACGTTATATCACATTGGCAAACTTGGACATTAAATTTATAGAACCTGTTTTATTCTATAGTGTTTGATGTTAAATATCGCAAATGGCTTATTGCATCAACCAATAAATGGGATATTCGTTGTACATGTAATTAATTTTAAATTCAAAGATGGCAAGAGACACATGACCTTCTCTGCCACTTAGAAAGTTTATATGCATGTCCATGCATTTTTATATTAAAAATTAGATCACAAATATTCAACACTATCACTGGAAAAATATATGGACAATATAATTATGTATATTAAGAGAAAATATTCTATTTATTATGTAGAAGTGATATTTATCCTTTCAGTTTGGTATGTATAGCTATAAGCTGATGATTGCAGGGTTCCCCTATACAGGAAAAACCCTGGTTTGTTAGGGAAATTGAATAGACATATAGCATTTGAAGAAAAGTGACTTGTATTGTAAAAGTCAGGGGAATTCAACATGAAAAAATATTACATTTGCTTTTACTTGACCAGTTCTAATTTATTGTATAATTCCAGACATACACTCAGCCATGCCTGCATCAATAAATATAGGGAATTCCCCTGTACTGTTTAACTAATTTGTAATAATTATTTTACATACAAAATTACAAAAATTGACATCTGTTTTTAACCTCCTAATAAAAAACTAACTTTTAATTAGTTGTGATTTTAATTATAGATAATGAAAAGAAAAAAAGCTTTTAATAGAGTGATCCCAAAATGAATTCAAGTCATGGTTGTTCTGAAACAAGTTCTTTGAGCCCCAAGAGAAGAAGTTTTTAGACATGTGGTCACATTTTTGAATTTTATGCTGTTATGAAAGTCAGGAATTTTTTTTAAAACTGGAAAGTCAGTAAAATTTCGTTTCTGTGAGAACCTTGATTTTATCTACAATTTGAAATCACATTTTTCCAAATATGCATCTAACCTAAATAATTTTCCTAGGCCGAATAAATGGAGTTTATAAACCAAACAGCAGGTAGTCACTGAGATAAAAAGTATTTATTTAAAAACTACCTTAATTGCTTCGAAACATTCTCTAATAAATTGTATGCATTTTTATATATGTTGTTGTAATTGAAATTTGCCTAGTTTAAGAAATTCATGATTTACCATGCATGACAACATAAATTTGGTACAGATGCTTAAACAGATTTTAAATAAAAGTAATTCACACTAGTCACGATAGTTTTGTTAGCAAAACACGTTTTTTATGACTGCTATGCAAATGTTTCTTGGGTATCCCTTAGGAATTTGTTGTTTCCTTGTAAAAATAAACATCTTGGTACAATTTAAGATAGTTTCAAGCCGCCATTTTAATTAAGCCTAATCAGGTGTTATCTTGCTAGGAACATATCAGTCCCAGGATTGAAATTTATTATTACTGTTATGTAGGAAGGGCTGGGTAATACGGAAACATCTTGAATGTATATTAGGTTAACTGGAACTGTTTAGGGAAAGAATGTCCAGACACCTCTGTGATGTATGGAGTTCAATATGTGTTGTCCAATAAGGTTTTTTGATTGTATGAATGCTTCCCTGATAGTGAGACCTTGAAAATTATTTTTCAGGGATATGCCCTGAAATCCGTGAATTTTATTCAGCAAATTTATTGGACAAAATGTGCAGTGTTAACATTTTTCAGGTTGCTACAATGCTGAGATTGCATTTTATTCACTTTATTGTAGATTACAGATAAAGAAAGACATTTGTCATAACCTGATATTTTATTGCTAGTGAAGGATTTTTTTGTGCTGTTTTACTATTGCTTCCAAACCAGATTTGCTACCCCAGTACCTATATTAAAACTTATAATTTAATTATCTCTGTAAATTGCACCTATCTCGATTTACAAAAACTTAAGTGGTTTTAGTTAGCCAAAGACTGAAATTATAGCTGGATGGACTACATCTGTAATATGCCCATTAGTATTCTGAATCCTTCTCAAGCATTGGTTCCTCATCTTTTATCTACAATTTTTTTTTTGACATTCGTTGCAAAACCAGGATATTCCTTTTTTATTTCAATGCTCTGGAAACAAGTTGAATAAGTTGAAACAAGTTGAAAGATACGAGTATCTATGCCTTTTTTGTTTAAGTCTAATAGTTTTTTTTACTTTACAGAAGTATCCATAGTCTATCAAAGAGGTCTACCAGTTGTGACAATTCCATTACCATCACGACGAGAAAGATGCCATTTTACGCTGCGTCCTGTTAGTCACACTGTCGGTGATTTCCTGCGGCACGTCAAGGATGAAGATCGAGGAATCGACAGGATAGGAATTAAAACTGTTGGTAAGCAATGCGGTTTATCTAACCCTATATACAGTGTTTGGAAGGAATATTCGCAGATGCAATTGAAGTAGGTGGCGCTACCAATGAATCAACCAATCTCAGCTTCCAAAAACATCCCCAAGAGGCACTGTAGGTTGTTACGATATCACAGATGTAATTGAAGTAGGTGGCGCTGCCAAATGAACCAACCAATCTCAGCTTCCTAAAACATTCAAAAGTGGCGCTGTAGTTCGTCACGATATCGCGATTGTAATTGAAGTAGGTGGCGCTGACAAAAGAATCAACTAATCTCAGCAAATTAAAACATTCACTAGTGGCGCTGTAGGTCGTCATGATATCGCGGATGTAATTGAAGTAGGTGGCGCTGTCAAATGAACCAACCAATCTCAGCTTCCTAAAACATCCACGAGTGGCGCTGTAGGTCATCACGATATCGTGGATGTAATTGAAGTAGGTAGCGCTGCCAAATGAATCAACTAATCTTAGCTTCCTAAAACATTCACAAGTGGCACTGTAGTTCGTCATAATATCACAGATGTAATTTAAGTAGGTGGCGCTACCAAACGAACCAACCAATCTCAGCTTCCTAAAACATCAACGAGTGGCGCTGTAGGTCGTCACGATATCGCGGATGTAATTGAAGTAGGTGGCGCTGCCAAATGAATCAACTAATCTTAGCTTCCTAAAACATTCACAAGTGGCGCTGTAGTTCATCATGATATCACAGATGTAATTGAAGTAGGTGGCGCTGCCAAATGAATCAACCAATCTCAGCTTCCTAAAACATTCTCGAGTGGTGCCGTAGGTCATTACAATTTCCAATAGGCAGGAGCACCCTTTTGGTGATCTGTTGGCTAACCCATTTTGATGTTCTTGATGGAATTAACTGAAGTAGGTCACCACTTACTGCTTCACTGATAAGGAGGCTGGAGGTGAAGTAAACTGGAGGAGATGACAGAGAAGGAACAGGAAGGTGTATGGGTGTGACTGATTTTTAGAGTAACTATTCTGGCATTTGCCTGAAATTTCATTGTGACACTGTGACACCACAGTGAGGATAGCCAACCCTGGAATGGAGCCCAAGTCTCAATTCAATTCATTAACCTGCAGTCAGCATTTATCATGCCATGTGGCAAGGGACAAAATTAAGTACCAGATTTTTAAAGGGAAGAGTATATGGTCGTTGTCGAATTTTTGGGGAACTATCCCGGCATCTGTCTATATATGGGCGATTACAGTAGGTTGCGGGAAACCATGAAAAACCACAACCAGGATAGCCGACCTGGGTTCGAACCTGGGGACCGTTTTTATCGATACTGGGTCGGGACATAAAAGTCCCCGAATCCTGAGCTACGGTGTGTACCTTCGTCTGCTGCCTAGATGGCCATCCGCCCGGGCCCGTGTTCGCGTCTTTCGGTAGCGGTTGTACCATCCGGAGAATAATGTGCAATATATGTATAGCGAAACTTGTAAATAGCGTCCCTCTATATAGCGCACTACCTGGAAGCGTTTAATTTCACCCAACCGGGTAGCCGCCCTCCTATAATAGACAATCTTTAGTTGTGATGATTTTCACAGGATTTTGTCGTTTCAAATCACTAAAATTGGAAATTAAACATAGCGAAACCTATAAATATGGTCCCTCTATATAGCGCACTACCTGAAAGTACCGAACTCGCACAGCCGGCACGGGTGTATGGCCATCGCTTTAGCTGAATCACTCCAAAGTAGCACATCTTACGGTTCGATCCCTATGGGGTGCGCTATTCACAGGTTTGCGGTACATTAATAAAAAACTGAATGCCAATGTAGGACATGTTTCACTTCTTTTAGTGATAGCCTTCAACATGCATACCTCCATGTTGGAAATGTCATGCTAGTATCTTACACCACATATTAACACATATTAAGGGTAATTAACTCGGAAATAATATTCACATACAGAATGGCTCCCACATTTGCTATGATTTCATTTAATAATAGAAGGGGCGAGCATGCAGTGTTTCTGAACACTGTTAATTGGGAAAAAAATCAATATACAGCAAATCATTGTAAGTTTTTCAGCTAAACATTTTCAAATATTTGCAGTTTGGTAATTGCCATTATCACAAAAACACACGTTGACAGTAAATAAACGAATACAGATTGTTTTTGCTGACTCTGAAGTAAAAAGTCTGAGTCCACTTTGTTGTCTCTGTTGACTTTGTTAATTGCAATTACTCCCGTTTTTGTTCTAGCTGACAATGAAATTGAAAGTGCAAAATGTACTCAGTGCATGTAATTGCAACATGTACTGTATTATTCCCCTTTATACAAGTCACATTAGTTAGTGATCTTGACAAAAAAATCTTATTCTTAGTGTCTTATGGCATTTTTGCTAAATGGTGTATTGAGTTGAAGCACTTAACAAAATGAAAGTGCATTAGTCTTAAAACTGTCTTATGGGAAAAGCAACCTATTCTTAAGACTATAATTTTTAATATTATTTTTACTATGTCTTACTGTTTTTTACAATGTTTTTTACAAATTTTAGTCTTAAAACTGTTTTGTGGGAAAAGTAGTTTGCTCTTTACCAATAATACCAACGTTAACTGTCTTAATTATGTCTTAAGACACTGTTAGCAAAATGAAAATGTCTTAGACAGTCTTACAAGTCTCTTATTACTAGGTATTTTAACAATAACACCAATGTTAACATTATATTATGTCTTACGACACTTAACGAAATGAAAATGTCTTACTCTTAAAAATGTCTTATGGGAAACGTAATCTATTCCAATTTAAGAATATAAAATTTTTTATATTGTTTTTACACTATAATGTCTTTATCCTAGTCTTAAAACTGTTTTATTGGAAAAGTGTCTTACTCTTTACCTTACAATTAATTGTATTATGTCTTAGTCTTAAAACTGTTTTATGAGCATAGTGTATTACTCTTTACCTACATGTATAATATCAATATTAATTATCTTATGTCTTAAGTCCTTATTAACAAAATGAAAATGTTTTAGTCTTAAAACTGTCTTATAGGAAAAGTAATTTGTTCTTAAGAATATTAGTTTTACTCGCTAATGTTTTAATCTTAGTCTTAAAACTGTTTTATGGGCAAAGTGTATTACTCTTTATGTCTTATGTCTTAAGACACTGTTAACAAAATGAAAATGTCTTAACCTAAGGTAGTTTTACCAATAACACCAATATTAACTTTATATTATGTCTTATGACATTTAACAAACTGAAAATTTCTTAGTCTTAAAGTGTCTTAAGGGGAAAGTGTTTTATCCTTAAGTTTTTATACCACTAATACCAATATAAATTTTGTATTTACGACACTTGACAAAATGAAAATGTCTTAGTCTTAAAGCGTCTTATTCTAAAAAAATAATATTTTACCTAATCAGATATGGATGGAGCCAATTGTTAAGCACCTTCATAAGATCATGCCTGATTTTGATGGCCTAAAGTTCCATGGCTAAAATAAAATTTAGAAATGTTGTCTTACACTTAAGACACTCTCCAGGTAATTGTTTCCTAAGACAATTTCTTTATCAGTATTAAGTTCCTTAAGCAATAAAGAAAATGAAACAAAATTTTGAAATGTAGCTCTTGGAAGCTATTAGTCTAATGCACCATGTTATGAAACATTACATAATAAAAAAAAGTGTCATATCCTGGTTGCAAATTTATGGAGGACTTGTTCATTCGTCTTTGGATGGGCTTCTTTACTTCATGGCAAATTCAATTGAGCCAATAATTTCTATTATCGTTGCGAAAGATGACTTTGTCCTTGGTTTACTTTTTTTTTAAATATTTTGAAGGAAATGACGTGTGTGTGTCTCTCATTATATACCGACTTCATTTGAAGTTTTATTTGTATTGTTCATCTCATTGTTGGGAAAATTGAGTCCATTGTGATCTTTATTATGCAATTGCACAAATCAACTATTCATATCATTGTTAGTTGTCATGGGGAAATGCTTAAGTAAATATCTGCAGAACTGAAATACATGGAAGTAGCTTTTTTTATAATGGCTGCACTATGTTTTGTAATTTTAAAATTTGATGAGGCGAATTCGAGATGGGTCTTTCTGAATTATATAATAACGAGAAGTAGTGTTTTAATGCATGAAACTTCTGCAAAAGAAATCTAATTGTGCTAATGCATGTGTTGAAGCAGGTTTTGATTTTTTTTTAAAGATTTACATGATATAGAGGAAAACTGTAAATTATTTCCAAATCTTGGAAGTGTGCCACTAATGCCTTTTTTATTGATAATTTGCAACCACCTTCACTTTTATCAATTAATTTGTTATAAATATGTTGCATCAGTTGCATGATTGTCTTTTTGTCACTTGCCAATAAATGACTTCCCTGAACAGTTTTAAATGTCATGGCAAAGCTACCGCAAACTTGTCAAATGAACAAAATGATGTACGACAGTTGCATGCCAATAATTACTCTGCTTCCAAGGTTTTTAGAAGAATGCCCTACATAAGGTTAGGTGTGCGGTGTTTTCCTTGTGCGCATCTTTCCTAGGACAGCTGTAAATGCATGCATGCATGACCTTTATGAGTGCATGTAGATTTTGATTTTTTAATCTAAGAATATATCTATGAATTTACTACCTGTTAAAAGACTTGAGATGAATTTAATCAAACATCTTGTTCATAAACTTGCAAAATGTACATGTAGTTAGTGACTTTTCAGACTTTTCAGG
>JAQGCC010003529.1:0-15168 GCA_034698905.1 Xestoiulus laeticollis
TTATCCATAAGCCGGTTGAAATTAAGCAGGTTTTTTATCGATTTTTATCACGCTTAAATGAACGAAAAATACTATATGGATAAATTCCCTACAAGTTTCGTATTGACTTCCATTGCGTAGGATGGATACCAATCCTACGCGATCCTACTTCGAGTCGAGCCAGGTTAGGGTTGTAGAGACAACCCTGATGACCCTGATCCTGATGACCAGTCCACAGGACATATGTTCTTACCAGAACTCGGTAATGAGGATCCGGACAAACCTCCTACCAAGGCCCCTCAAACAGGTATTCCCGCTACAGGGGCTCCCACGAGTAAGTTTCAAACTCGTGTTACCCCGACTGTGAAACCTTCGATGTGGAGACGTGAGTTAAGACAACGACAGACGGGCCCACGTGCTTATGTTTATTATCATTATGATGGGAAGCATTTCCGCTCCACTAATTAGATGTTGTCTACTGCCAAGACAACAAGGTCGCTTACGATCACGACATTGACTTCTTCCCATTTAACAAATTTCAGGAGGAGTTTGAAATTGTCCCGACAGACGAGGGGGTCGAGGAACCAACAAAAGGATCCAATGCTCCTGACGAGCAGGTTCTTGGGACCTTGAGTGACAAGAAGGTTGAGATGAATGTTGTGGATTCTGATCCAACAACGTTCATTGACGCAATGTCGGCCCTGGATTCAGATAAATGGCTGGAAGCAATAATTGTCGTGTTACAAGTTCTCAGATCGCGTAAGGTGTACGAGTCCGTACCGCTTCAGACAGGTCAAAAAGTCCTGGGCTGCAGGTGGGTGTTTTCCCGTAAGCGGGACTTGAAGGGCGTCGTTGTCCAAAACAGGGCCCGTCTTGTTGCCAAGGGGTTTCAGCAACAAAGGGGGAGTGGACTTCACGGACGTGCATAATCCCGTGATTAATTTCATGCTCGTCTGAGTTGTCTTCCTCCTTCTTGTTGTGTTTGGAAGTTGGCTACACTGCCACCTTGACATCAAGTGTGCTTTTCTCTATGGCACACTTGATACTTACCCTGATGGAACCGCCACCAGGGGCAACCCGAACCGACGGATGTGTCTGGCAATTATGCAGGTTCCTGTATGAATTGCACCAAGCAGGCCGCTGCTGATGGTGTCCCTTACACAAGGAAATGTTACGGCAGGACTTCATTCCATTCGACAGGGTCGAATGCGGATATCGACTCCGGTGGGATGCCCTGGTCCTAGTGTATGTGGCGACTTGTTGGTCCTGGGAAGGGAGGACTGTGCGATTGACGAAGTCATTGCAAAACTGTCCCGCGTCTATGATCTTAAAAATCTTGGCCCCGTGACGACTTTTCTGGGGATTCAATTCCGACGAGACGAACACGGGGACATAATTATGGACCAGGAGCCGTACATTGACGCACTTAGCTGAAAACTTGACATGATCCCAACGCGACGTGTTAAGGAGCTTCTTCGTGTGGGAACGATCTTCTCTCGTGAATTCATAAGTAACGAGGAAGAGGTGATTCCGTATCCATATCGGAGCGTTATAGGCTCATTGCTGTACATAGCTAGGATGACGCGACCGGATGACGTGACCGCACTTACTGATGCATCCTGGGGATCTGATGTGGATACAAGTTGCTCGGTAGTAGGGATGTTGGTAATGATTGGCCAATCCCCGGTGTCTTCTCGTCAGACCATCATCGCACAATCGACCATAGAGGCGGAGGTAATGGCCTTGGTCGAGTTAATAAAAGAACTTTTGTGGTTGTGTAGGTTCTTGGAGGAAGTCCATCCGTTTTTACCTGAGGGTATCCAGGAACCAACATTGTTCCTAGACAACGAGTCGGCAATTCACGCGATTTAGAACGAGGTTGAAAACAACACCACGAAATACTTTGTGAGGAAACTCTGTTTCATCAGGAACCATTTCATAAAGGGGGCATTTAAAATCAGCTTTGGGGAACCAAGTCAAATTTAGCAGACTTGCTTACGAAGCTTCTTTCAGCCAGTAGAATTGACTCGCTCACTTCATATCTTCGAGAAAAAGCGCCATTAGGTGCACGAATGTCACGCTGCGGGGGAATTTTTGTTGTACTATGTGTACTAGAAGCGTGGCACAGGGAAAGGTTGCCCCTATCAAAATTAATAGTGAGATTAATGGTTATTTTTACTTACCTACCTTTAAGCCTGTCCTCATGTCCTGGCGTGGTCCTAAATAAAAGTCTGAAACAAAAAAGGAAACAGAAAAGAAAACTTAATGATTTATATTATGAATTATAAATAAGTTTTTTTTAGGCCTGAATAGTGCAACTTTAGCCTCCGCCTGGCAGACAAAATTCGCCTAGATGTCAATCAGGCATAAAGAATACATGCCCATCGCCAGAGGTCATATTCGAAACGATGCGGTTGTGCCCACTTGTGCCGGAATTGTGAACTGATTTATTCATACCCACCAGAAAAACGTGGTTTGAATGTATCTACCATTAAAATTTGTGGAACTTTTCGTCTCAGTATTTTGGCCATATCTGATCAAGACAGAAGAAAAAGAATGTTTTGATATCAATTATGAAAGTTAATTGCCTGATTAATTATGAATCAAAAATGTTTTTTTTTGTTTGTTGGTAAAATTTAAGCGTCACATTTAATCTCTATTTTTCTGGAATGAATTAGTCAGATTAGTGACGATTCGTGACGAGTAAAGTAAAGGCAGCCCTGATCGCTGAGGCCAACAGCATCAGGTACACTCAGGGGATGAGTGCAGCCGGAGTAGCGGGGAATGCCGGGGAGACGTTCTTTCTTCGATGCGAATTAAAACTCCAGTCCAGGCAAGGACGCAGCCAGGTTCATAAGACACTCGGGCCTGTTTCCGGTGTGGGAAAACAGGACACATCAAGTGAAACTGCCGAGTAAACATTAAACCTGGTGGTCAGGTGGCTGTACCAAAAACAACCCCCTTTGTGCCATTGCAGACTGTGCCATCCATGCCTGCGGCACAACAGAGTACAGCGACAAAAGGAAAGAACAGGTGGGGAAAGAAAGTCAGTTTCTCAGGGGGCAAATCCGGGGGCATGGGCCGGATTCGACATTCTTGTTGTAGCACTGGCAGCTGACGAGGGTAACGACGACAAGTGGACTTGGGATTCAGGGGCGGGCGTGAGCATATGCCATGATCGCCGCTGGTCTGTGGAATACCAGGAAACAACCCCTATCAACATGTACTTATATTCTGGAACATTCCGAATTGTCGGAAAGGGTACAGTGATGTTTTCTTTCGAGGTGGATGGCCAAAAGCGTCTCACCACCATCTTCGATGTTGCATATGCTCCGTAGGGAAGGAGAAGTCTCCTGTCAGCCTCCCAGATTAGCCAGCCGGTAGGCTGTACCTGGAAGGGGGAGGAAAACAAAATAGATGTTTACAGTTTGAAAACTTTAGTTATTTCCAAAAATTAAATATTTATATTTAAATATGTTAAAGATAATAATTAACATTAATAGCAACTAATTACATGAGGTGGATGTTGTAGATTTAAAATCTAATCTCTAATAAGAATAATAATTTTTAAACCCTAAAAAAGAAAGTTTGCATGTGCCTTTTTATGCACATGCCAGTGCATGGATTACCACACATGCAACTGCACGGGCCACCACAGTACTCCCCCCCCAGTGTCTAATGGAACTGAGGAGGGAGGATGACAGTTTAAGCTGAACGTGTGGTGGGCTGATTTACAGGAGCTGTAAAGGTCACTCGTCGTGTACCAGTGACAGGCATTGGTGGTGTAGCAACCGTGTAAGGGGTGCAGGCGATGAGAGTTGCTGGAGGTGATTTATTAGCAAGACGAAGTATTGGTAATGGAGCACTGGTAAGCATCCGTAATGATGGTAGAAGTCCGGAGGTAGGAATGCTGGGTGTTGGCTCCGCCGACCAGATGAGGGCTGGCACCACGTGGTCAATTGAGACGTTGACTTTGTGGGTACCACTTTGGATGATTAAAGTTTTCCCAGTCCTGTGGAGGACTTGAAAGGGGTCTTCATATGGCTGCTGCATTGCTTGACGCAAGAAATCCTGGCAAAAGAAAACATAGGAGCACGTTGTCAAGTTGTGTGACACGAAGACCGGTGGTCGGGAATGATGACGTATGGTCGGTTGACGGAGATTGCTGATAACCTTGCAATTGGTGAGGAGACTCTGTCACTGGGGCAGGAGTGAAGTACTCGCCTGGAAGGTGCACAGGGCTGCCAAAAACCAATTCTGCAGGTGAGGTGCCAAGGTCCGGGCATACTGCAAACCGGATGCCAAGGAGGACTGCGGGAAGAGCAGTGGCCCAGGAGGTTCCCTCATGGCACATAAGGGCACTCTTAAGGTGTAGGTGGAATCGCTCAACCATGTCGTTGGCCTGTGGATGGTAGGCAGTTTTTCGGATGCGTTGAAATCCAGTAAGGTAGCCGAGTTTGGCAAAAAAATCCGAATCAAACTCGCGACCTTGGTCCATTGTCACACGTTGAGGAACTCCGTAAAGGGATATCCATCCAGAAAAGAATGCGAAGGCAACTGTAGTTGCAAGTTTGTCAGGAATAGGAAATGCCTCTGGCCATCGTGTAAAGCGGTCAATGCAGGTAAGCATGTAAACGTTTCCATTACTGGGAGGCAGGGGCCCCACCAGATCTATGTGTACATGCTCGAAGCGTGAATTAGGTGGGAGAGGTGTGTGAAGAGGTGCATGGGTGTGCCGGTGAACTTTAACACGTTGGCACGGGAGGCAGGCTCGTGACCAGGCTGCACAGTCCTTCCGGATTGATGGCCAGAAGAAACGTATGCACAATAATTTAGCTGAAGCACGGTTGCCAGAATGTGCCAGGTTGTGCAGTGCATCGAAAATGGTTCGCTGAAAAGGTTGTGGGACCCATGGCCGTGGTCGTTTGGTGGCAGTGTCGCAGTAGAGCGGGTGGGGCGTGAAACCAGGCAAGTGAACGCGTTCTAAGCGGAGGCCAGAGTTATTGCATGTGAGCCAGGACTGGAGTTCCACATCAGTTGCTTGAGCGGTAGCGATTGCGCTGTAGTCCAAAGCAGGGAACAGGGTGGTCGCTGCAATTCGTGAAAGGGCATCAGCGACCGTGTTCTCGGTACCGGAGAGATGACGGATGTCTGATGTAAACTGAGATATAAACTCCAGTTCCCTGGCTTGCCATGGGGATGATGCTTCTCCAACTTTCTATGGTGCAAATGTTAGCGGTTTATGATCGGTAAAAATAGTGAATTTTTCTGGCCTCAAGCATATGTCGTAAATGTTGTACTGCAGAAAAAGCGGCTTGTAATTCCCAGTCATATGTGCTGTAGCGCCGTTGAGTATCACTAAACTTCTTAGAGAAGAAAGCCAGTGGTTGCCAGTGGTTGTCCATGATTTGGTGAAGGGCTGCTCCTATGGCAAAGTCCGAAGCATCGACCATGAGAGCCAGTGTAGCATCAGGGTGCAGATGAGCGAGAGAAGTTGCATTGCAGAGAAGTTGCTTGCACTCTACAAATGCGGCACGAGTAGCAGGAGTTCACAGGACGGGTCTGGTATCCTTCTTCTTGCTGTCTTGCAACAGGGAGTAAAGACTGGCCTGCACATTAGCGGCATGTGGCAAAAAATGGCGGTAGAATCCAATCATCCCTAGGAACTGCCGAAGTTGGATGATAGTTACAGGTTCTGGGAAAGCAGATATGGCCTCGACTTTGCTGGCTAGTGAAGCCCGGCCAGAGGCACTAACAGTGTAGCCTAGAAATGAGATAGTAGGTTGCGCGAAAATACATTTATCAGGTTATATGACAATCCCATATTCGCTCAACTTCTGAAACAACATCCGGAGATGTTTTCGGCGTTCTTTGAGGAAGCGAGAGGCCACAAGAATGTAATCTAGGTATGCATAGCAAAAGTTGAACTCTCAAAGGATGCTATCAATAAAGCGTTGAAATGTTTGCGCTGCATTCCAGAGAAAGGCGTTCGTGGGAATTCAAAGAGGCCAAATGGGGTGATGATGGCTGTCTTCGCTATGTCATGGGTGTCCTCTGGGATCTGGTTAAACGCGCGAACCAAATCGATGGTGGAGAAAATAGCGGTGCCGGCCAACCTCTGGGAGCAGTCCTGGTTGTGTGGGACAGGATAACGATCAAGCACTTGTTGGCATTAAGTCGTCTGTAGTCTCCACAAGGGCGCCATCAACTGCACTTTTTATGGACCATGTGGAGCGGGCTGGCCCATGAGCTTTCGGATGGCCTGCAGATACCCTGGGCTATCATTATCTTAAATTCCGCTTTGGCAACAGCCAGACGGTCGGAAGGTAGCCGGCGTGCTTTGGCAAAGACCGGCGGTCCATTAGTCAATATAGTGTGGACGACCGGGTGCCGTACAGGATGGTTGACATCTGGTTTCGTGAGCTCGGGGAACTTCCGGAGTAAATCATTAGGCCATGTAGTGACAGGCAGAGTACTGGGGTTATCGACACGAAGACCAGGAAACTTGCAGTTGGAGAGAGAACCGACTACATGGGCACTTGTGGTGTGATCAATCAAGATGTGGTCGTTAGCAGCATTGAGCATGAGAGAGATAGGGTGCTGCTTCTCTGCAGGAGTCGGTGGCAACACGGAGACATCGGCGCTGGTGTCGATGAGAAACGACCTGCCAGATGTTTGATCTGTAACGAACAGGCGAGGAGATTGGCCATTGCCCTAGCTATCCAGTCGCTGTGGCGATCGTGTTAGTTTCCCCGAATCCAGGAACGCACACGAGGAATTGCAGTGAAGGGCCTTGGCTCCAAACTTCTCATGGTACCAGCAGATAGGGCCACGAGGAGGCGGGGAAAGCGTCAACCGACGAGGGTGAGAGCGGTGATTGCGGCGAGAAGAGTGCTGGTCGCGTAGTGACGAGCGTTGAATGCAAGTCGAGGATTGCCGGAAGGGAGACGGTGAGTGACGACGGTTCGCTGACGATCGTCGTTGGTTGTTGTCCCTTTCGGCCATCAGTAATGCCATCTGCTGTGTGAGGGCTGCAATACCTTGGTTTGGATCCTGTGGGTTTACTACCGGCATAGATTTTGCTGGCAAAGGACAGCAAAATGGTTGTCGGGGCAAGTTGGGTGGTTGAGATGACGGCACGGGAGACTTCAAAGATGGAGTCAGCCAATTTCAACAACATGGCAATGTCCCGGTCGATGGATGCTGCAATGTGCATCCGGATAGCGGTCGGGAGGTGGCTGGAACAAATAAACAGAAGGGTGGTGTCCGTGAGCCCAAGATTTGCACTTCTGGCGCGGATGGCTTCGAAGAAAGCAGATGGTTTAGAGTCTCCTGTCTCCATGCCATGGATTATCTGGTGCATATGGGAGGCATCTGACTCGGCGTAGCGTTGAAGGAGGCGTTTCTTCAGGAGGGTGTATAGCTTATCTGTAGGAGGGTTATCGACGAAGTCTGCGACGCAGTCCATCATGGCACTCTCGTCGAGCACGGAAATGGCGGCGTCATATTTTGTCAACTCCTTAGTGATCCCTACCATACCAAAACTAGATTCGAGCCGGAGAAAACATTTTTCAATCTTGTGCAGCCAGAAAGTTGGGGGCCGGTAACCAGAAGAAATTTTATGGGCTTCGAATATCAGCGGCACAACATCGATGGATTCCGACGGGTCAATGACTTGCTTAGTACGTGAAGATGGCTTGCAGAAAGGACGAAAAGAGAGTTTAAGATAGCCAAGAAAGGCGACTTACTGTTTGCTATGGTCCAAGGGCTGTGGTAACACGAGTAGACCAAATGTTAGCAGCAGATAACACAGGAAGTAATGTTATCACATCCGGGTCACCAGTTTAGAAACTTTAGTTATTTCCAAAAATGAAATATTTTTATTTAAATATGTTTAAGATAATAAATAACATTAATAGCAACTAATTACATGAGGTGTATGTTGTAGATTCAAAATCTAATCTCTAATAAGAATAATAATTTTCAAACCCTAAAAAAGAAAGAGTTTGCCTGTGCCTTTTTATGCACATGCCAGTGCATGGATTACCACACATGCAACTGCACGGGTCACCACACACTAATAAGGAAGTAAAAATTTTGCAATTTAGAAGGAAAGATCGACTGTAACATGTGTCAGCCGTGCCTCGACCTGATTTGGTCAAGGAATTGTTCAACCAAAATCAGAGTCGGCCACAGTGGGGTTATCCACTTCTTCTGATTTAAGAATGTGGCATTTGAGACAGCCACATCAGTCAAGACACTATCCTGCAGATGTTAAGATCTCAGCATTTCCGTGGTCTGCCAAAATTGTCAGGAAAACCACAGAACTGTGAGACGTGTTTTGAATGTAAAATGCATAGTCCTACCAAACCGACAGTAGACCAGATCTACTCTAAGGCACCACTGGAACTGATCCATGCGGATGTTTGGGGGTCGATTGCTTTCCCTTCGGGTACAGGCTGTCAATACTATCTGGCACTAATAAATCATTACTCGTGTTGGTGCAAGGTGTATCCCATGCAACAAAAGGATCGGGTCTTGGATAACATTTCCAAATACATCGCCATGATGGAGCGACAGACGGGTCACCAGGTGAAGGCGATAAAGACTAACAATGGTGGAGAATTATGCTTCAAACCATTTGAAAAATTCTATGAGGAGAGAGGGATCAGACATTTGAGGACAACGGTGTATAATCCCGTGATCAATTTCACGCTCGCCTGAGATGTCTTCCTCCTTTTTGTTGTGTTTGGAGGTATGCTACATTGTCACCTTGACGTCAAGTGTGCTTTCCTCTATGGCACACTTGATAAAACCACCCTGATGACCTGTATGGATTGCACCAAGCAGGCCGCTGCTGGTGTGGAACCTTACATAAGGAAATGTTACAGCAGGACTTCATTTCATTCGACAGCGTCGAATGCGTATTTGACTCCGGTGGGATGCTCTGGCCCTAGAGTACGTGGTAGACTTGTTGGTCCTGGAGAGGGATGACAGTGCGATTGACGACGTCATCGCAAGACTGTCTCGCGTCTACGATCTTAAAGATCTGGGCCTGGTGACCATAATGAACATAATGGTGATCACATGAGAACATAATTATGGACGAGGAGCCGTGCATTGACGCACTTAGCCGAAAACTTGATATGATCCCAATGCGACGTGTTAAGGAGCCCCTTCGTGTGGGAATGATCTTCTATCATGATATCATGAGTAAAGCCGCGTATCCACCAAGCTCCTCATGATACGGTATCAATGTTGCACAAACAAATTTGCCAAAATGTTTGCTCACCGACAGTGTTTTTGCAAACTTATGACGCGTTTTTGAGGCTTCAAAAATGATACTCTGACTCATTTCAACGATCGCTCGGAAGGCGGTCTGGATCAAAGGAAAAAATGATACCGGCTGACAACTGAGCCGAACCGATGGCTGACGGCTCAGCCATCACGTCGTCAGCCATTCACGTTGTCTGCAAATGGCGCCAAAAATGTTCAAACAATCGTGAACCTTCATTGGCAGGAGCGCCATATTTCAGACTCATTTTTGAGGATTTTGGTGGAGACTCGATGATACTTCAGTATCATTTTCCTCACTTCATGTTTCATGTTTGTGTTTGTGGGCAAATTTATTTGCGCATTCATGATACCGTATCAAGAGGAGCTTGGTGGATACCCAGCTTAACGATGAAGAAGCGAATCCATATCCATATCGAAGCGTTATAGGGTCATTGCGTACATAGCTAGGATGACGCGACCGGATATAATGGTCGCCTTTAACACGTTAGCGAAGTTCAGTAGCTAACAGTAGCTATTCGCAGGCACGAACGGTCGCGCGACTAGCTTCAAATCGAGGTTCCTTTATCTGTTTTTGTCAAAATTTTTATCTTGTGGGAAAATTCATTTGATAAAGAACCCCGAATTGAGGCTAGTCGCGACAGCGAATACATACCTTTACAGGCTTGGCATCAGGTAGAGAATCTGGTCAATTACTTGCGACAGAGCAAAAATAAATGTCTGGTTCTCGCCAAGAGTCATGATGCCAAGGTCCGGGCATTTACTGATGCACCCTAGGGATCTGATGTGGATACAAGTCGCTAGGTTTCAGGGATGTTGGTAATGATAGGTTAATCCCCGGTGTGCTGGAGGTCTTCTCATCAGACCACCATTGCACAATCGACCATGGAGGTGGAGGAAATGGCCTTGGTCAAATTAATAAAATAATTTTTGTGGTTGTGCAGGTTCTAAGAGAAAGCCCATCCAGGAACCCACATTGTTCCTAGACAACGAATCGGCAATTCATGCGATTCGGAATGAGGTTGAAAACAACACCACGAAATACTTTACCATTTTAGAAAAAAGAGCGACCATTTTAGAAAAAGAGCATTTAAGATCAGCTTTGTGGGTAAGAAGTCAAATTTAGCAGAATTGCTCACGAAGCCTCTTTCAGCCAGCAGAATTGACGCGCTGACTCCTTACCTTCGGGCAAAGCGCCATGAGGTGTTCGAATGTCACGCTGCGAGGGGGTTTTTGTTTTAATAAAAGTATTAGAAGCATGGCGCAGGGAAAGGTTGCCCCTATTAAAATTAATAGTAAGATATAAAGATATAAATTTCTTAGCTACCTTTTGAACCTGTCCTCATGTCCTAGCATGGTCCTGGATGAAAACCTGAAACAGAAAGAAAAGAAAATTTTATATTTAAAGTTTAAATTCTGAACAAGGTTTTTGTTGTAATTTAACAGAATGGGGACACCCACCTTGATTAAGTTTACCTGATTTTGGATTGATCCGCCCAGGTCGTGCTGCTAAGGGTCCTTTGTTTACCTGGGCGGCCATGTTGTTTTTATTGTTCACTTCTATGATGGGCGTTGCCCAGCGCACACTTCATGTTTTTCTTCTGCAAGAAAGTGAATAAATATTTAACATGCAACAAAGGATACTTGCCTCTGAATCATTATCATAAGGACAACAACAGAAGGAAAGCTTAACGAAAGCTGGTAAAGGTCCCACAACTGCTGTTGTGAAGAACGAAATACTCTCTTTTTGAGTTATCCATAAAATTCTAGGAATGTAAGTTAGTTAATGAATTTAATGTAAAGAAAAATGTCATTTGTCAAAATTTGCAACATTTTCAAGGCGAGTATTTTAAGGTCGAAGGTCGGAGAATTCTGTGGTGTCTGTGGTGTTGTGAGTCGGGAAAGGTATGACAAGGTTGTTGATATTAAACGCAGAGACGAAAACAATGTAATGATTACTTTGTTAATTTCAGATGATACATCTTGGGACCTTACAGGTCAATGCCTTGTACAAGTGTGATGTAAACAAACATGGCCGCCCAGGTCAAGACAACAATAGCGCTACCTGGATGGAACTGCCAAAGCAATTCAGGTAAAAACCAGTAAAGGGGGAAAGGTGGTATCAATCAATTTGAATACATTTCTTATTTTTCTTTAATAGTTTTTTTTTCTTAGGAAGCAACAAATGTAAGTTATATATATATATATATATATATATGGTTAAAAATACAACGTTAAAAACAATATGCCGCAAAACGCGCACTAACTCCCCCTTTTCGCGACATACATCATTTGCATGGGGTTAGTCATTTTAGTTAAGGGCTTAAGAGTTCTATCCGGTCGGAGGACAGGGCCTTGGTGAACAAGTCTGCTAGATTGCTTTTAGTATTAATGTACTGCAGCTCGAACAAGGCCCTTTAAAAATGATCTCGCACAAACCAGAATTTAAAGTATTTTGTGGTGCAATTTTCCACCTCATTTTGGATAGCATGGTTCGCAGACTGGTTATCTATAAACAGCACTGGACCAGGATCAGGGTGGGGCAAAATAGCACTTAACTCCCTCCGAATTTCCATCAGCCAAATCAGTTCTTTAACTAAATTCAAGGAGGCAATTAATTCTGCCTCCATGGTTGACTGAGCAATGATGGTCTGATGCTTGGAACTCCATGATATTGGGGAACGTCCCATTAATACCACTATTTTCGATACCGAGGGACAAATTCTCAGCTCAATTCTAGGACAATAAAGTAGGCGCAATGCTGAACTTGGCTATAGTATTAACCATGACCAAAATATCAAGTCGCATCATCCTGGCTATATAGAGCAATGAGCCTATCAAACTCATATATGGGTACGGAATAATTTCAGTTCCATCACCCATCAGTTCCCGGGACCTTATAGTCCCGACCCAAAGTGGCTCCTTTGCTTTCTTAACCGAAAACATGGACATCCTTTTCACCAAGGCTTCGATATAGGTTGACTGACTTTTTCAGTCTCCAGACACAAAGTGGATTTTCTTCCCCTCCTGGGGGAGGATCCATGAGGATCGGCTGGCTAGCATACCATACAAATAGGCACACTTGACGTCTAGATGACAATCCAGCAAAATCCCATACACTACGAGAAGGAGGAAAACAACCCGGACCAAGATAAAATTGATCATGGGGTTGTACACATTAGTGTAATCCCATCCCTCTCACTGTTGGAAGCCCTTCGCCACCAGGCGAGCCCTGTGCCGAATGGCCAACACTTGTGGGTCCCTCTTCCGAGTGAAAACCCACCAGCAACCGAGAACTTTGTCTCCAGGTTGAGGGCACACTTTTTTGGATATACCTTGCACTTTTTGAGCATCTGCAACTCGTCACTCATCGCTTCCTGTCATCTATCAGCATCATGTGCCTCTATGGCTTCTCCATATGTCCTGGGGTCGTCATCGATGCAGTTTGTTTCAACATCGATGAACGCTTTGTTTTCCCCCTCTTCAGGTACCCCAGAGCTTACAGGTGCCGTCCAGGCACCTTCAACTCCGTATTTTGGGTCTTGGCTACCGGAGGGCTTGAACTCTCCCTGGAACATATTTTTGGAGGAGAAGTCTTAGGCCTTGGGATCAAATATAATCCCCTCCTCTTCGCAATTAGTTTTAACCTCATTGCTTGATCGAAGACGTATACCATCGTGATAGTGGTACACATCCTTTTGATCACCAGTCTTCCTAGGGACTATCGTCCGTCTCCAATTCATGGGGGACGGATGGCTGAGCCGTCAGCCATCGGTTCGGCTCAGTTGTCAGCCGGTATGATTTTTTCCTTTAATCCAGACCGCCTACCAAGCGATCATTGAAATGAGTCCGAGTATCATTTTTGAAGCCTTAAAAACGCGTCATAAGTTTGCGAAAACACTGTCGGTGAGCAAACTTTTTGGCAAATTGGTTTTAATGCCTTTTTGGCTGAAGCACCACATTTTGGGACTGGCAGAGGAGAAGCCGGGGCCTCGACGTACTCATCGTTACATGAGTCAGATTACCTGACCAGGAATGATGCTTTGATCTACCTTTACCTGACTAGACTCATAAATGCAGTCCTGGTCTTTATTGTAGAACTTGAACCCTCGGGTTGTGTGGGCATAAACGACAAGGATGCCAGGAACCGCCATATCCGCAAATTTCCCCCGATCTTTGTTTTTTTGGGGATAAAGACGTGAACCTTGCTGCCAATTCGGCGCATGTGTGCAAGGTTCGGCATATATCCACGTAACAGCTCGCAAGGAGTCTTGTTCCCGTGGATAACTTGCGAAAGGCGGTTCTTGGTATAAATAAAAGTGTGGAGCATTTCCACCCAGAACCTCTGGCTTTAACAAGTTTCTTTAAGGAGAGTCCGGATGGCCGCAACTGAAGTTTGGTTAAATCTTTCTGCCACCCCGCTCATATTAGTGTTGGGTCATTCGCGAACGAACGACTTTTTGAACGACTCCTTTGCTTGAATCGATTAAATCGATTCTTTTCAATTGTAAGTCACCAAAAATTCGCCGTTTGGTGGGTACTTGAGACTCCAGAGGGTCGAGAATCAAAAAAACGTCAAAGTTCTTTTTGATTCTCAACTCTCTCGAATACTGAATCGAGTCGTTTAAATTAGTGACTCAGACTACTTTCTTTTAATTGCACGAGTGATGAGAGTACGATCTTTTGGGCCTAATCAAGTTACAATTTCTAATATGATATTCCCCCTCCGTGCAAGTACAAATGTTAGTATTTCCATATCCATTTAAGTCATATAAAAACATGAATGTAAATAAATGATGAAAACAACACTTACCAGCTTTAATCCACAATTATTTTCAAGTTTCCATTATATATTCCAAAAAAAGGCTTATTCGATTTCAGTTCACGAAAGTTCACTCACTCGATTGATCAACTTGTAGTGTTGTGTCGTTCAATGCTCAAATAAATCAGCCTTTTTTTCTAAACTATTATTTCTATTTAATTTTGGAAACTAATTAGGAAAAAAAGGAATGTACAAGGACCTAACATAGATAGTCTATTATTTGTTTGTTTATATAAATATTCTATTTCATGAAAATATGTCTGTAAACTGTAAAGTTTTCCAGAACCTGTACAATTACAAATTTTACAGATATACTTCCATGAAATGGAATATGCATATACATCAACAAAAAAATTATATATACATGAACATGTATAATGGAATATTTTGACACGAGTCAAAAGATTCGTGTGAACTGAATTTTTTTAAAAGAAGCCTTTTTTTCGAAATTGTTTTTTTATTTAATTTCGGAAACCGATGTAGTAACAAGTATAAATGTAGTAGATATGCATAAATAATGCATAAATATTCCATTATTTGATTAAATTCGGCCATTTTTATGCTTTTTTTAATACTTTAAATAGTTTTTCACCCTTTTTGGGCTTTTGAACGAAAAGAATCAAATGAACGACTCTTTCATCTGATTCTTTTCGCTCGAACGAATCAAATGAACTGATGAATCAAATAAATCAAATGAATCAGATGAATTAAATGAACGAACGAGAGCGCCCAACACTAGAGTATTTGGAAAACTAAATTTCTGCATAACTGTTAGTGGTCTTGCGCTGCGTAGCATTACAATTACAAGATTGAGGGGTCCCCAAAATTTGTTTTAGATTTATTCTAAAATATTTTAATTAATTTTGTTTAAGTTTTGTTTTTGGGACTTAGCCCTAAATTGCTTAGCCAGTGGTCACTGATGAGTCATCAGTTTACTTGACCACGAGCTGACTCAGCCCCCAGGCATGCAACCCCATCTGGACTCAACAGGGGTCTTAACGGTTTTCCAAAGACAGACGCTACGTAATGATGACATAACGCATTATGTCATCATTACCTCATCTGCTTACTTC
>JAQGCC010003530.1:0-15167 GCA_034698905.1 Xestoiulus laeticollis
GTATATTCCATTTCATGGAAATATGTCTGTAAAGTTTATAATTGTAGAGGGTCTGGTAAACTTTACGGACATATTTCGATGAAATTGAATATACATATACATAAACAAAAAAAAATTAAACATATATAATAGAATATTTATGCTAGGTCCTCGTACATTCCGTTTGTTCCTATCAGTTTCCAAAATTAAATAAAAAAATAATTTATAAAAAAAGGCTTATTCTGGTATGCAACCATCTTAAAGCGTTCCTAGTGCTCGAAATACGGTTTTACACTTGTCCTCCAGATACGTACCCTTCCAGGCGGACGTCCGGCAACGAACGGTTTAGCGCAATCATGTCGCTAACCATAAGGTTGAACTGGTTAAGTTTAAACATTTCCTTCATCTCCGCCTCCTTGGATTTGGGGATGGTGACTGCCTTGCCCTCTTCCCCGGCCCATCGGCCAGGATTCTTCTTCTCCAGCACATCGGCCCAATCGAAGAGCTTGTCGTCGGGGTAGTCATACTTCCACTTGGAGGACTCGGTCTCCTTCTTGAACACGAACATTTTGGCAGTCTCTGGGCTCTGGCCCTCGGCCCGCTTGCTCCGCTCCGGGCAGGACCAGCCCCCGGGGCACTCCGAGTAGTACATGAGCAGCATAATGTCCACCATGAACCACACTAGCGATGTGGCTATGATGATCTTGCACGTGTGCAGGCGAAATTTGCCGGGAAACATTCTGGAGGAGGTAGTTGGCGGGCAAGCATCAAGCTGCACCGTCTATGCAAGGCACTTTGAGAATCCGCGAGCTGACATCACAGGAGGAATGACGATGGCTCCATCAGAGTTGTTGCACTTCAGGAACCCCTAAAAAGTATAAACACCCTTAGTTAGAAAATGTAGGTTCAAGCACCGCGCTACGGAACTTGCGGACCAAGACTACTTCTGGAAAACTGCGCAGCATCTGCATCGGGTTTTTTTTTAAACTGAACATTGAAATGGTAGGGTTCAAGACTCCCATGGCGATCATCAGTACATTATAATCAACGATGAGGCGGTGCCATCTATTCGCAATCTCGTTGTTTCAGCCGGTGTGAAGAAACCCTAGCCTCGGGCCCAAGAAAGCGTAAGTTTGGGGGGAAAATGTTCATTACAGCAAAGTGCAAGAAGAGAGCAGGCAGACCCTGATTTCAACAGGGACCAAAGAATAATGATGCTCGATTTCCACCACACCCGAGCCATCGCATTAAATCTGATTGTGATTCAGGCACTTTTAATATTACCAAATCTGCGGCTCGAATGCCCGATGGCAAAAGAAGATCATTAAACGCGGCACGGGAATTGGGGGGGCTAATAAGGTCGAAGCTGGGGACACATTAGAACTTCATTAATTATGCGTTCCTGGCATAGGCTTGGTCTCCAGCTCTTGCATCGAGGTGTCATTCGGGATTGATCAAAACATTCTTGTTTCAATTTTGTGGTGTTGCCACACCTTGCATGTGTGCTACGAGCATCTTCCGCGAGATGCGGCCTCGTGTCTTCAAAAAAAAAACCTGGCACACTTGACCTCCTTGCATTGTTACCAAAATCCATTAAATGCTTACAGGTGACAACACCAGTCTGGTTAACATATCCTATTTGGAAAAATTAAAACTCAAATTATGCCAGCACCATGGTTGAAATTTGCATTTTATAAACATCTGCAAAAATAAAAACCGAAAAATAAAAAATCTGAAAAATAAAAACTATTGAAACTCAAAAGAATTAGTACAAAATTCAGCAAGTCGACTCAGTATAAATACAAAATTTGCAAGGAGGTGTGGCAACCCTGCTCCAAAAAAAAACCAAAAACCGCACCACGTGATGACTGGGGAAGTACGCTTATCATATTCACAGCTGTCATATTGGAATAATTATCCCACTAATGATGGTTGTCAGGGATATGAATCATCCGGGATGATTGTGGGATATTTTAATAGCACGTCATGAGTATACTGCTCACTTTGGTGACAATGAGATGGAACTTTTTTGTAGTTTCACAGTAATTTGCAGTGGGTGTGCAGTATAGAGTTTGCATTGATGGCACTGTGATCCTTTAAGAAATAAAATGGGCATTTCAGTATATTGTATTCAACAACGAAGATAATAAACATGTGAATTGAAAAGGCTGAAAATATCGCCCCCTCCCTATCGAATGCAGTTTGCTATTCATTGACAACAAAAGATTACAATGGATATTTCAGGGCGAAGAATGGTGATTGAGAATTTTCCATGAAACAACTTTGGAACCGAATACGGCAGGTATCCGAACCAATTGTGTAAATAAAATATAGGGGGAAAACAAAGTAACCTACATGTGTTACAAATAAGGAAGATTTTTGTGCATTTATTAGTATCCTCCCCATGAATCAAAACTCAACCTGGAAAAATACAGGAACTGCAATGGCATGAAAACTGTCAACAAAAATACAGGACAACATTAATCTTGGACATCTGAAGTATAGAATAAACATCCAAATCTTCCAGGCTTTATCATTTCCATCATCTGTCGTCCTTCGAGCGATGCCATCAATATCATACAAAAATTTAGGTTAAATATAACACTAAATTTGGTACAAAAAACAATCTGCCAGCTTCTTTTCTCCCAATATCAAATAAACAAAAACAAGGATTTAAGAGATTTGTGGCAATTCAAACATGACTTGAGTGGTACACCATAAGTCAAAGGTTGGTTCTAATACTACAGTTACATTGTACTGACAAGGATCTAATCCAAACGTACTACGAATTTGTTTGTTTGCAACACGGAAGTATCCTTCATCAGTAAGTAAGCTGTATCCCAATGCAGGGATTTAAAGAAATTTATGTGGCTTTTAGTGGATATATCAAACCTTCGTCACAACCTTGCTTCTGATCCGGATTCCAACTCCTCCACAATGGCATTGGAAACAATACGAGCAAATAAACAATAAGCTTCTAACCAAACGTTAATTTAGCATAAAACCATATTCTTAAGCCGATCATACGCCCAATATCATTTTAATACATTACATCTCGTTATAAATAATACATGTACATGTATAAAAAAACTATTTCCTTGCAATCAGATTTTACATCAGCCTCTGGTTTTTCATTCTCTAGAGATATTTCAAGAGTTTTTTTAAACTTTTCTTCTGATAATTTTGAGTTTTGTGAACATTAGAGGACTAAAGTTAAATGAGCCAAACATAAATGTTTTTCAAGAAATGATGTTGAGAATAATTGGTAAATTTCGTGCAACTAATTCCACATACATTAATGCTTGCATACCCGTTGCGACAAACAAAAAAATGAGTTAAATTTCCCATTTGCACGATAAAAACTCAATCGTGTGTCGTCTAACTGAATAATTTGCGATCAACAAATACCTGAGGTTAATTTAATTTAGCGCAGCAGTGCACTAATGTGACATTCTCACAGAAGGCGGTCTTGCAGAAAGCAATTTAAATTTAAGTTTATTTGGCTTATTCCAACCAGCTACATCCCAGGAAATGCACGTTTTCAAGGTGCATTCCCTTGAGAAACCATAAAATGTGTATCATTACGTTCCCCATGGACATCCACGCCGTTAATCTATATAATACTTTGCCAAACAGTAAATACTGTTTGGCAAAGTCTATAATATTATAGGCCTATGAAATGTTTGGAAATTAAAAACTGGGCAGATTTTCTAGCTAGCATTTCCTAGTTGTAGAATTTTAAAGCATGATGGTGACACTCAAAGAGTGCAAATTGTCCATATTTCAGAAACCGGCCAGAGTACTTTCGTTTAGGCATTTTCAATAACAATTGACAGGTGAGTGACCTCTTCACCACTTTGCACATTCATTAACACCTTACGCCTTCCTTGTCGCATAATTTCACAATGCATTGACAAAAATTGTCAATATTTGTTTGAGATTTGACAAGAAGACAACCTTTATCGGTGAACTTTAATAAACAAAACCTTGGAAAAAACCCCTTAGGGACCATTTTATGTGAATGTCGAGACGATCTGCCATATCCTCTTTGTAATCAAATGTACTCCGAAAAGCAAATAGAGATAATTTCATTTGCTGAAATTTCCAGGAAATATTCGACTGACACCTTGTCACATTCATTAGTCTTTTCCATATCTTTTAATTTATTCTATACATGTGCATGTATTCTGTACTAAAACCGGGAAGTAAAATATAAGCTTTTCAGAGTTGTCAGAAAAAAATAATACAAAAGTTATTAAAACAACACGTTTGTGCATTTTGCAGTGTATTACAGGTACTTCAAAATATTCAAAACTGACATGTGTTCATGCATTGCTGTAAATAAAATAACGTCTGTATAAGATTTCAAAAGTGCGATAATAACCATGAAATCAACACACCTCATCAATAAAATGAACAAAAATGCAATAATAAAACCTTTAAGGAGTTTGTCATTCCAGCAGAAAATATGGTAGATTGATAGTAGTCGCCTTAATGGATTCTACATGAAGTGAAATGAAATTGCACAGATCCAAACCTAGGAATTGGCATTTGATTATGCTGCATGGATAAATTAGATGTCATGCAGTTTTTATCCAACATCAAATGGTGAAGCCTGTGTTGGCCGACTAGAATTCAACATTCCAGAAAGCACATTCTTCATGCTTCAAATGTGCTACTTTCTCATTTCCACATTAAAGCCCAATCAATGGCTTCATTAAATCCATAAAACCTTATTTATGCCAAAAAGGTATAGTTTCATCAAGGAGAACATGCCATGAAAGCCACCGCGCAACAACTTCATTTCAGATGCTCCAAAGTGTGAAGTGAAAAAAGTAAAAAAAAGTAGTGAAATGTGTGAAAAACTAACTATATTTTTTTAGAAAAGAGCTTTTTATGAAAGTTAGCCTCAATAAACAGCGTCCTTTTACTATGTAGATCTTTTGCCTTTTCCAGTTTCAGTGTGGGAACGTCTGTTGATTTCAGGGTTATAATGGTATACCAAACACCAATTTTTTGTGCAGTAAACCAGTGGTATTGTTCCTGCATAAAGGAATATGCACGCTTTGGTGCCCATGCAGGAGGATACAAGTTTTAATATATGGCTCAGCAACACAATCTAATCAGATAAAACAAAATGACCTCAATACAGAGACAAATTCAAGAATTCTCCACAACTAATTAGAAGAGCAGTGCAATAATTAGTGGGCATCTTTGCACCGCAATAAGGAAATGGCTCAAACAATTGATAACCGGGTATCTCCTTAAACCGAAATGTCAGTCCACAGGTAACAAAAGCCTCATAATTAGAGATTCGTACTTTCCTAACTGTGAAACTATTAGGAATGCGAGTGAAAGGTAATCTTACTCCTGCAATTGTCCTTCCTCGGTGGCCATTAATTAAGCGTGAAACAGGAGATTTCAGCCAGAACTGTTCCATGCACGCTAGCACATGCAAGACAGCTCGCCTTCCCACGAAATTAACAATTTAATAACCCAAATTACCGTTAAACGTGTGTAATTTCCTCGCAACAAAAAAGTTTAGATACTGCAGTAGGTTAGAATCGGCACGATAGCTCCATACAAGTCGATGACCACAGTGCATCCAAACCAATGAAAGTGTTGCAATCGTTCCCAACCAAAGTGCTCTTTCACACGAGACCTTTGGTCAGCTAGTTAGCACACCAAACAGATACAAGTGCAATTCTTATTGTGTACTAATGTACTATAGATCTAGCCAAATATACAAGAATAATTAGTTCATTTGATACGCATTATTATAAAAAAAAACAATACATGTATTTTTGTAAAAACTCTTAAGGTGGTTCTGAAATCGGTACCTGCAATGAGAGAAATCTTTCTTCTTATTCGGGTTATTCCCTATATATAACTTTTAAAGTTTTTTATTATTAAATCAAGAGCTGCATGTTGTCGATTTGCAAATGAACCTAGAGCTTACATGCTATTAACATTAAAGTGGCAAAATGGTGCAGGAATTCAGGAATAATGTAGGTCTTACAAGCTACAATAAAGACCTGTTGGGTTTCCTGGATGATAGGTTGATAAAAACAACAAAAACTCCACACCAGAACTCTTATTTATAGAGAAAGATGCCTAAATGTAAAATCATTTTTAAAAAATGAGAGCAAAATTGAATTACACATTAGTTAATTGATGTAGCCTTTGTACTTAGGCTATATTTTAAATGCTATATACATGTCACTTTTATATAGAAAGACAGAAGTATATGTACGATAGCTGAAAAATAAGTTAAAATTTTTTAAATTAAATTTAGAAAACTTGGTGCATATTTAATTTCCAGCTAACCTATTTCAATTTCTGCTTGCCAAAACATACGGTGTCCCCTGCAACATCTTGATGTCTCTATACATGTTTGTCATCCCCTGATGCACAATCACAATTATGGTAATTTAAAATTTAAATAAAAAAATGTTGGAACATTTTCATGCTATGTCAAACGCATTATTACATGGATGGAATGACATTAACAAAGCTAAAAAAAAGAAACTACAGTACTTTAAAAATTATGCCGCAAATGATGATGGTAGACCACACCAGACTGCTTATACGTGTAATTTAATTGCCGATTAAATTAGCTTTATATCATTGATCTCAGTTGCTGCTACAAATTAGTAACAAGAATCTTAATCGTCTATTCAGCATAACAGTATTAATTAAACTATACAATCAAAGACCCAAGAAATACGACATTTTTTAAAATAAATAATTCCTATATAAAAGAAACATTACAGTATACATATGTAGCTGAAAATCTTTTTCATTACGTTCTGGTACCCAACATTTAACAGACCTTGAAGACAAGGAATGAAATTGTAAGCAAATGGAAGCCAAGGCAAACTTGCTTTCTTAGTAATTTGAACTTGATGACATGCATATTTCCAAGGGTATAAACCTGCTTAAGATAGCCATCGAGACTTGCAAGGTAATGTTCAGGTAACTACAGACTATTAAATATTACCAATATATCCCAAATGATAGATAACAATCTTTCCCATGCATTACGCTTTGAATCTCAAATATAACATGTGCCACAGGGTTGGTGGGATGCCTTGAACACACCCCCAACATTTAGACGAAATGAATAAATTAACAAACATATATAACATTCTTTCTACCCACTACGCAATTAATAACATTGAAAAATGTTTCCAAAATGCAAGCAAGCCATTTAGCAATTATCATAATGAGAATTTATGTATTTAATTAAACGGGAAAAAAATCAATGGTGAGTAAAGTATGCAAAAAGGTACAAATCTGTAAGAGAACAGGGGCACATTTTCTGCAACCCTTTAATTGATACTCAACCCCACCTTAACACCTTGATGTCAAATGCCAACTTGGCAAGTGTATGTGAAACTGATGGATTGCATGTACAGAAAAACATAGGTAGTGAACAAAATGCCTTTTGAATTTAAAAAAAAAAATATATATTCAGCCTGTTCAAACTGGTTAATGTGGGCTAGTTGTTTGCTCAACAAACATAGTCCTGTTCTGAGGTTGTTCAGAAAACATGCCGGCATTTTATGACATTAAATTGCATTCAACTTTCACCATTAAATGTAGAAGTACCTGAAGTTGCAAGGTCCATGAATGGTTAAGTTAATTTAGATAATTGCAGGACCCTGCAGGTTAGGTCATACAATTTCTTGCACGTCAGACCAATGTCAAATTTTTTCAAAACTCGAACTTTTTCATTATTTTCCCAAATATTTCCTATGTGATCCAATAAATTCTTTTTTGAGATTAAAGAGTTTCCTTTATCACTGATAAGACACGAACAAATTAAAACAACAACACAAATACCATATTTTTTAATGAAATTTACAAACATCAGGTTTTGATATTTTTGAGAGGAATATATTGTAAATATTATTTTCAGAATATCGTTACCACAAAGTAATGAAATGTGGATCCAAAACAAAATTATTTTATCCACTTAGCCAGGCTAACAAAAAAAAAACTTAAGTTCAGAGTGGAATAAAGCCGTTTTGACGTAGAAATGTGTATTTTTATTCCTTTCAAAACTGGTTCGTGGACATTAGCTTGCATTTTGGGATTTTTCTGCCTATTGAAATACCGATACGCAGATTCAACCAGATTAAAACCACGGCCCGACAAAGTCAACGTATCGTCACCATCTATACCAATGACAATAATACGGAAGCACACGTATTCTTTTTTCCTAGAAATTAATTTGGATTATAAAACAGTTTTTTTTAATCAACATTTTATCAGGAGTTATACTGTGATAGGTTTATATGACTAAGCTTTTGATTCCAAATCTCTGTGACATTAATCACAAATTGATATAAATGTAAATACAAATTTCAAAAAGCCATATCAAGTTATAAGTAACAACTTCCAAGTGCATTGGGGTATGTACATGTAGGCCTACATGTATATCATAAATTAGCAAATGTATAAAATTTTGCATTTAATAACTGGTTTGGACAGCGATTGATACGCCTAATGGCAGAGTAACCTTGCTAAGAATGCAAACAAATTCTGGTGCACTGGCATTTTTATTTAATGCTTTCATATAAGGTGTCCTTAAAATCAGTACACTTGTCAACAGCAGTTAGACAATTTTTTATACTGTGAAAGTCTTAAATTTGCCCTTTTCGTTTTCCCATGAATTCCTGCTTGACGTCTAGGTTGGACGAGAAAATTAGACATTGGATAGGAAGAGTCATTTTTCACTACCTTGAATACTGGACATAAAATCCATATCTGGAATCCAAACCGGAAATTCAATATTCAAACTGTTCCAGTTTCACACTGGCACATTACAGGTATAATGATACCATCACATATATCCCAAAACTGAAATTGAACTAAAGGGCAGCATGAAGATGTCGTTCAAATATGAAAGAATACGAGAAGCACTATTTCGGAGTTGATTTAATACGGTGTTCATGAAACCATGCATACAACACCATGAATATGATCACATTTAATACTTAATCCTGCTATATGCACGTGTTAAAAGCACCGAAATTGGTCCAGTGAATCGCCTGAATGTCAATTGCGCAACTAGGTCACATTTTGAACATAAGCATATTTAAATCTTAATTGTGCCATTACTTGTTTAATTATATCTTCCGCTTTTCGAACCTATCGAGTTTCCGGGACAGTAGAAACGTTTAAAAAGCACTGTATTTCAGCAACGAACCATGCATTCAAGCACAGGCCTGCTGTTTCTTAGGAATGTTGTCCCAGATTTAGCATGGACCCATTAAAACAGCGATTGTTACCACTCAAGAGGTCATTATAACAAAAAAAATCCAATTTTTAAAAGGACGTTTTGGGTAAAAGTTGCATTCAATCACCAAAGTAAGTTATGAAATCATTGAGCAATAAGGGAATTTTTCTGAGCATAAAAAAATGTTTTTATCCCCCCCCAAAGTCCATGTATTATTTACAAAATTTCATTTTCATAGGAAATGCCTTTTAAATAACCATTGTTGTTTGAGAAAAGCTTTTAGCAAAAACAATTTTATCAAAAAACTTTCTCAAGATGCAGAAATATGGCATTCGATAACCAATTTCTATATATATATGAAAAACAGTTAAAAACCTGATGTTCTGCAGTTTGCAATTTCCAAAAATTCACTAAAGTAAGGCATGCATTACTTTAAAATCTTTTTCAGTAAAATATAATTTTTTGTGGACTAAATTGACTGTGATTATGATTGACAACATTCAAATTTTTTGTTTTGTATTTTTCTTATTACACATGTTTTCAAATGTTACAAACTTTTCCCAGTTTGTAAGCGAAATAATTCCACGTTTCATTCTTGATTAAGATTCAAATTCTAAAAAAATGAAGTTCATAGATAAATATATAGGCCTATAATAGCTGGTTTAGATTCCATCTGTGCAGTATCCATTTACTTTCTCTATGCAAACATTCACACAACCATTTATCATAATGTCTATTATGTATTATCAAATGTAACAACTGTGCTAGCAACAGTTATGCTTCATGCCTGTTACAATTACAAAATATAATTAATTTCGTATGCCATGCTAGCAAATTAAACAATTGAAAAAAAAATCACCTTTCAAAACCGCCCAGCTGTTATTGCCACAAAACTGTTATAACCATTAACTTGTACACAATTATTGAAAATATTTATAATGAGCATGCCAAGGCAATATTTCTATTACAATTCTACAATTAACATGTCCAGTTTTTGCTGGAAACTGGTATAATCGGCGACCTGATGCTCTACTTTGATGCAACCGGTGCTGCATTTACCAGAATTCCACATGCACGTTATTTTTTTTCTCTCTTCAGGAATATGTCTTTTATTTTAACGATGTTCGCTGGCAACCTGCTTTTGAAACTGGAACGAATTTAAAACTGCATTGCCCAAGAAATGTGTACTTTAGAAATTTCGTTTACATATCGAATTCCAACACGTACAAATTTGTCTGCACCGTGCTGTGCGGCTGGTAAAACTATGCACTTAGCATTTAGAAAACGTGGATTCACAATCTGGTTTGGCCATCTAGACAGAATTTCTCTAAAAATTACCCATTAACTTTAATTTGCTAACTCCGAGTTTACATGCCCAAAAGCTGCCAAACAACAGGCCACAAGCTTATCACCGCAATAACAATATGTATTTTGATCTTGTGTATATTCTGTATAGGTACATTTACACAGGTTGTCTCTCAACATGAGCTATTTTTGACATCGGTTTGCCTATTAATATTACCTAATTTGATCAAATATTAGCTCAACTGTAGTTCAAATGTTTGAAATCATTAACAACAAAGTCACCTAGTATAATTTGAACAAGTATACATGTTATAATATATATATATATATATATGATGTGCATTCATGGGAAGTACCCTATTTAGCAGATGAATAACATTACTTGAAAATTTATTAATTTTTGTACTACATGTACATGATATCTTTGAAGGAGAGATGATGACTTGGGATGAAGGTGTCCATAAGGGGGAGGGGTCCAACATTGGTCGATTTTGAGTTATAATGTCCTTTGGGAGTCCTTAAAAATAATTTTAAACATACCAGCTAGTAACTGGGGTTGTTTGTCTTCGCTAGCTGTGTCGTAATATATCATTAGTAGGCAGGTAATAGTGCCAAAGGTGTTGGTACAGGTAGGCACGTACCACGCATATATGGTGACCGAACCACAGGCCATAGATTCGCCAGTGGACAGTTAATATTACGGGCGAGCCTCTAGCACTAGGTAAACACCCTGAAATCAAGCGTTTTAGCCTAAAACCATTATACCGCTTAAAATTAGGCCAAGATGCGCACCTGTTTAGACACCCATGCATACCTCAGCACAGTATAACCTCAGGTTGGTAAATTCCCGTACCTGCATGCCCTACAAATTCTACGCCACGAATGCGTTTTTGCGTTATTCGTATATCTGAGATGTAAAAGGAATGATGGAACAATTGTCTAGAATTCAATATAGTATACTTTTCCCCCAAAACTTTAAGGTACGATGCTGGGTGTCTATAGGTACACGTGAGGCCACGTTGACTCGCGCTACTATCCCACTATCCCAGCACAGATAAAAATCGTCCATTCTAGCGACATTATTCGCACGGTAAAGTTAGATAAAAAAAACAGAAGTTAAGACTCACTCGAAATCAGGTGCCTCCGGATCAGCTAACCATGTCCGTTCCAGACAAAAAAGACGGAGATAAGGTCGGAACGAACCGTTCTTGCCAACGCCAAGAATTCTAATGGCTGCCGATGTCCGCCCAACCACACACCTGCACAGGAGGTGGAACGGACGAAAGTCGGATGGCGGGAAATATGGTTTCTACCTTGGAAAGTGTTAGTATATCCTCAGCTTTATAATGTTCCGATAGCGGAGTAAACCAATTTCCTAAAACGATTATTTATCTCTGTTTTATCCTGTTTCTTTTTAATCCAGCGAGATACAAATGTTTGCCATATTACCAATGCGCATTATTAGGCTATAATTAGGCATTTCATGCAGTCGGCCATATTGAGAGGACAGATTAAACCCAATCGTGTTTAAATTATTGTTGGAAGAAACTTCAATATGGCCGAATTTCACTTTGCGGCATCACTATTTTTAAAAGCGCAGTTTTTCACCTGTGTTTGAAGGGCTAATGTTCGAAATTGCGTTTACGAAAAAAATACGTACCTGGATAACAACTTGAAGGCGTCTTATAATTGCTGGGTAATAATTTATTAGTGTAAATATAAATACTTGTTTTAAAGCGGTAGCGGTGCATTTTTGAGGACTTTTTATGAAGAGCCCCTGTGTCGTGTTAGCTGAAGCGCTTTAGTAATCCAAAAATGGTTATCATTGAAAGAGCGCGAATTTTAAACTACTTTGGACTGATCCTTCACAAATTTGTTGACTATGTTATTAAGAATTATCTTGAAATTGCCTTTGTTCTCAAACACGGGAAGTGATATAAATATAGAACTTTATCTTTTTCTTAAAAACTCAGAAGTATGCATGCCCTAAAAAGAGGCTAGCTTAACCAATTTGTATAAAACTTTGATTCACGTGAAAATAGTACATTCAAATTCAACATTGCATAATTTCGAAATTAACACCTATCTGCATTTTTTTCGCATAGTAAGGATACATTTGTAAGAATGTCTTCAATAAATGGTCGATCTTTGCCTTCCACCTGCAACATGGATAAAATCAACTGATGCAGTTCACTCGAATAGCTGTAATCGAGTAAAAATAAAATCAAGAATAATAGCAGAATAGATTTACTTATGGGATCACTGGATTGGTATTACAAATTTACGTACGGGGAATTTTTGGGAATGTCAATGTTTCCTCCAATCACAGCCAATGCAATACTGCCGCCACATTCGTAGGCTGCTTCAAATGGAGATTTGAAAAAGCAAATTGCATACAAAAGGCATCCTAATGACTGAAAATTGAAATTGACAAATTAGTCGTTCAACTATTTTACCTACATTATGGTATCAATTTATATAAATATACGAAAGTCATAAAATGTTTTGTCTTATACATCATACCCATATATCTGTCCTTTCATCCAAAACACTGTCCCTGTCAAGATGGAAAAATTCTGGTGGCCTGAAGAGCATTGAACAATACTGTGCTGCCATATCCTGAAAGTAAAAAAATCAACTTACTGATTTTTGAATCAGCTTGACTCACATCTCCTAAAATAACTTGTTTTTAAACTTACTTCAAATGCCTTTGCCTCGGCCATAGATTTTATTACGTGCCTCGCAATTCCAGCTGATCCAAAATCCATCAAAACAAGCGAGATGTCATCGGTTAACAAGATGTTTCCAGGCTTTAGGTCTCTAGGTATGTATTAATTTCAAAGCATAAACTTTAAAGCAATTTACGAATCGTATTGAAATTATTTTGTTAGCTATTAACTAGAATAAAACCCACACAGTTCTTTAAATTGCAAGTAACAGTTGCGTTAAAGAAACAAAATGCTTTGAAACTACCCAAGACCAAGTATCTTAATACGCAGTGAAAATAAGAAAGATTTCAAACCTATGAGCAACTGGATCTGGTGTATGTTCGTGGAGGGCTTGAATCGCATTACATATTTCTTTAAACATACTTAAAACCCTGATTTCTGAAAAGTGATCATTGCGTAAACATCTGCTATTTATTTCCTCTTGTAAAGTTCCTCGCTGGAGAAAGCAAATCAATATTTTTGAGAAACTTTATGTGATTCATTAAGGTCTAGGGTGCTTTCACCAGCTAGCAAAGCCAGCTGGTCAGAGGCTAGAATTACATGTAACTAATTACCTTATAAAACGGTAACACTATACAAATTTCACAGCTGTCTCCATCAGGCAAACTGTTGGTGGTCCAATCAATACATTTGATAACATTGGGATGTTTGATCTGTTGATAATACTGTATTTCTTGCTTGGCTTTCCTTCCATCTTCTTGAGTCGATGTGACAATGCGCTTCAATGCATATAACTTATGACTGTACATTCCTTCTATTAGATCGACACAGCTGAACCCTCTAGAACGAGATTATAACGGGGCTATCACGATGCTGCGCCAATCACATTAGGATGACAAGGTCACGAGGTACAAGTATGCTTACCCTTCCCCCAAACGACCACGGACAATATACTTTTGTCCATTGATTTCCAAAACTTCCTTTCCACAAGCACATCCCATATTCCATAAGTACAAAAGTCTGTTGACCAGAATTAAAAGTGCATGCAATTATAGGCCAAAATAACAAATGTTGGTGCCACTGGTGGACTTATATTCGAAACTGAATTATTTTTATATCGTAACTAGTTTATAAGAAGAATGATACAAGATTGCATACAAATAAATATTATTAACAAGACGCAGCATATACCGTCCTGTACATTTATATATGTACATATAAACATGTACTTGAAATGTTTTATATCATATTGTAGATGAATGCAAAACTACCTGTTTGTTTGATTAGAATTGCTCCAAAATCCCTAATTAAAATTGGATTACATGTCCACGTCAACTTGGTCTAGCCAAAATACCAAACAAATTTCACTTTTATTCTCAACTCATCATACGGAGTAACGGAAGTTACGGAACTGTATTGCCTTTAATGTGCTTTCAACTTTTTCCATTGTAAAAGTTTTAAGCTAAAGCGCTTTAGTGGCGCCATCTCGCACCAATCATGGAGGGCACCAATACATGAAACCATAGCGTATGATTGGATGAAACCTTTACAAAAAGCTTGTGCCGCCATCTAGTGACTAAAAACTATTGCTTCATAACTCGAGAAATAATGCGTTTATTATCGCGTTTTTTAGCTACCTCTGATCGTAAGGACGTCGTCTTTCATAATCTGCATTAACCAGGATTTTAAACCTCACATTTTAAAATGCGGTTTTTATTGCAGCTTATAAAAATGTATCCCATATCACGCGGGAAAAAAGTTAGAAATCGCAACTTTAAACATAATATTATCCCAATTTTAAAGCAATGGACAAGGTCCACATTACAAAACAGCGCATGCGTGTCGTTAAGCGCCATCTAAAGGCAAAAAAAATTCAAACCTTCTAGGGGATAAAAGGTCGCAGTATCAAGCAATGAAGATGGTTTTTTCATTAATATCTCAAAAAGTTACTATTTTAAAATTTTGAAAAA
>JAQGCC010003531.1:0-15167 GCA_034698905.1 Xestoiulus laeticollis
AAAAGGGAAAAACAACAGCTCGAAATTCGGCCCCATCTTAACCATTGGGGATCATAGTGGGGATCGCCCCCTTAAAAAGGCTTTTTCTAAATTGTGTTTGCCATAAGGATGGAAAAACATCACATTCACATTACATAATTGCATGAACAAGCACAACTCATTGTAAAAAAACTAAAATATCCCACCGGTATTTCAAGAAAAGTAATTTGCTAAGCCTCATAAATTAAAGAATTAGAATGTCACAATTGATGCTTACTTGCAATATTGTTGTGGGATATAATCTTTATGTGCATCTTCTGAAATACCGTCCATTTCTAAAAGCTGGAAATTAAAGTTTACTCAATGTGCATTTATTAATAGCTATTGTACAATAAAGCAACATTTATCGTGTATTGAACTTGCGTAGAGTGAATTATCAAAGCAATGTTAGCACAAATTATACAACATTTAATAAGCTGATATAGAGTACATCAAATCCGGGATAAACTGGAATTAAACTTGCCCAGAACACATTTTGGAAAATTTCTCATCTGCATCTAATTCGCAAGTGTTTTAACGTAGTTTTTGATATAAAAAGCTTTAAAGGATGTGTGATCATGTATCCAGGTTAACCCCAATGAAAAGTTGGTGACTACAAATCTAGATTCTAGAATAGTGCTTTTCAAAAATTAGCATATAAAATGGCGGCCCTATATAAATAAGGCGCTCAAATTTTTACAGCACAGCAAATTAACATTTTTTCAATTGGAAAGTTTCTTAATGAAGTGCATGTAATAGAATATCATGTTTTAAATACATGCATGGAATACTTGTTATACTTCTTTAAAATTAAAATATTTAATGTATACATGCATGCTTGTACGTGACTATAACGACCGTCCCAATTCAAAAATGCACTATAGAGACGCGTTTTTTCGCGGTAATGATAAATTTCCTAAACTTTCATGAAAGCATTCTATAATTTCGCGATTTGGTTCACCAAGATAGCCGACCTCTCATGATTTTTTTTAGTGATTAGTAAATATCCAAATCATTACAAACTTACGGATATGAAATTGAAATTAGCTCCCTAATGGAACATTCAGAAATTTTGATATTTTATTTATCTCAAATTTAATAAATGGAAATTGACCAATTAATCCAAATGGGGAAGTTGATATCAAGTACCTACATGTACTTAATGTATTTACACGTTGTTGTCAGTATTCAACTTTAAAAAAATACTGGAATACTAGAAAGATTAAAGTCTTACCGTAATTAGTTTCCGATTAATTATTTGAAGACTTGGCACTAATTTACATCTCGTATGAAATCTAAAATATCAAATAGAGAGAACGATACACGTCCACTATGTTCCAATTAACGCAGATCGTCTTTGAACAATTGTGACAATTTGGGCGGGAACTTGGTAAAGGTCACCCAAATAGAAGTCCAAAATAGGCGTTACAAACTCAATGGGTCTAATATTTGATTGGACGATAAAAACAAAGTAATTTTGCTTAGCAAATAAAAAGCCCCTAGCTTTCAATAATTGAAGATTCATCGATTATTACACTAATTTGCATAAAATAATTATTTGAAGGTCAATGAATTAGCTACCGATTTTTCCTCTTATTATCCATGGTTATGGTTTAACTTACAACCAACTTTGGATTGTTCTCTTAATCTAATGAGATCGGTGAAATAGTCTAATTTGACTTTTGAAAAGCTTGACGCATATAAACATATCCTTGCAAAAAGAGATCGACTTGGAACGTACACATGTACTGTACATCAAGGAATTGTTATTTAGGGAGATAAGATTCTGAAAAATAACCAACAAAAATGATTAGACAGTTAGATTTTAAAATATTTTGATTTCCATGCAAATCACATTTGTAAATGAAAATCATGAAGGACAATTGCGATCATCCGATACAGATCCTATTAAAATCACACTACTCAGGAAAAACTAGAAAAAAAGATCACTAATACATTGAAGTTAGTTTTATGGGAAAAGGAGAAATCCCAGATAATCTATTAAATTATTAATACAATTTAAATGCATTTAAAATTGCTTTTTCTATGTACTGTATAAAGAACACATTCTGCTATATTGCCAAGCTAAGATACACCCATTTTGGGCGCCATCTTTGTGTGCAGTAAAAAAAAATTCTCTCTAATGCAAAATTAGAATAGAAACTGATTGATGTCTTAGTTTCACGATACTTACATGTACATATTTTGCAATAATATTTAGTCACCCATTCTGTAACATCAACGAAACATTGCTCTCCTGCATGAATGAAAAAGGAAAAACATAGTGATTGATTCAAACTAAATATTAAAATTTTATTGAGGAAAAGAACAGGACAGTAGGTTGATGAGTGCGCCAATTTCATTCCAAAATAGTACAGACAGAGGAGGTTGCATACAGTATGAAGATGATACCTGAATACCTTATGGAAATACAAAAATGCCAAAATACATATTGTGTTACATTAATTTGTCCTTCGTCATAAAAATATTGCCTTCCTGAAAATCTGATTTTATTCAAAGTTGGCGATAGTAACCTCCTCGATCGTGCTTCATTTAAGAGGAGGTCCAAGTGTTGCAATTAGAACCAGAGGGTGCATTAAACCACCAACTATGCCATTTTTTTTGAGTAATTGATAAAATTAATTTTCTCGAAAGAATAGCCATTTCAAAAATAATCATTTATCGGGTTCTGCACCCACTGAATATTTTAACTCGATCGGTAAAGGCTAGGATTTGAGTATATCTTCCGAAAAATGGAAACGATCCTTTAAAAATAATAAAAACCTTAATTAAATTTATACGACTTCCGTGTACATATTTTTTTACCAGTAATTTCCGTAATCAATTTGTTAAATGTGTTAAATGAATAAAAGATGATAAATGACTGCTTCTATTGGTTAAAGCAGCACAATGCACCCCAATCTCGTAAATTTGGTCAATTCCCACGATAACATAACACTTCAGTTATTAGTATTGGATAACTGAAGAGGCAGAAAATTACCCATTGTTTTGCAATTGAAAAATATTTCTATACGTCACTTTCAGCCAGAAATTTGAGATACCTTCAAATACTCCGTAGTGAATATCATGAATTATATATCGAGAGATGTTTCTGATTTCAGCATCGTCACTTGTCATGAAATGTCAATAACTTGAATAATAAAACAAACATAAATATTGCGAATCCGCTCCAGTAATATTTACGCAAGACTGTTTGATAGCTACAAACAAATTTGTCTAAATAGCATAAACGCTAATGTCTTCAAAAACATATTTAATATTAAATTTGGAAACAATTAAAAACGAGATCGATGCCCGACCCCCCAACCTTAAACCACTATCTGTTTTATCGAAGATCTTTTCATGCATCACCAGGGGTTCTTAGGGCCGTTTTTCAAAAAACGATATACTCAAATCCTTCGGCATACGCGTGAATGCAAATCTGGACTCCTCGTTAATATTTTGAAGCGCTTAACCATTTGTCGTTGGAAACAAACAAGACAGTAAATGAACCCATAACCGAGAATGGGGGAGGGGGGTAAACAGATAATTGCACAACTTGACAGAGAAAAAAGAATTTGGCATGGGGGAAGATGAGCTACAACGTGTTGTGTAGGCTTTGACAGAAACTGCTAAGTATTGAGGGATGGTGGAAAGAAAAGGAATGGAAAAATGGCAGAGAAAACAGTTTACGATTAGTAGGTATGTAGAAAGGAAACTTGCTTGGCAGCACAACCAGCCTCGCGAACCTAGGCTCTGGTGTTGTCGCGCAACAATTCGCCCAACTAAAAACCCACCTCAACTGCACTGTGTCGAGTTCGAAAAAGTGCACCGTTCCAAACAACGCAATGGCTCGTGTCCACGTATGTTATAACATTCATTTGATGGCGTGCAAAAAATTATTGCTGAGGTCGTAAGAATTACTTGAAATGGATATTTAAAAAAAAAAGAAATATTTTTTTGTGCAAATTCCCACATTTGCAAAAAAAAAAAAAAAAAATAACGGTAGTTGAAATTAGTGTTACGGAAAACTTATCCAACAGCGAACCGAATGATAAGGCAATAAGATGAAGAATAAAATTTAGGATAAAACAATGCACTCGTTACATTGAATTTGCAGCTCCCGGCTGCTACGTTAATTTTTTTTTTTTAACAAATATATATGTGATCGACGAGTAAGTTTAGAATTAACACCGCCACAACCTTTTAACTTGGAAAAACAGTGGTTTCGTTAAAAAAATAAACTGGTGCTACCTGGTGTGATGCCAGAGTTTCTGTAACCTTTCGACTTATCGTTTTCTTTCCAATCTCCAACCAACTGCTCAAGTTTCCCCACGGACAATGGATGGTGAGAGTCGTGCGAAAGGAAGATCTTCTCCAAATCTCCTTCCGGCCTCGCGCGATGTCGGCGCCACTCGGGCAGGGTCAAGCATGTCGGAAGACCCGCGGCAATTTGGCCACAAGAACCAGGGTAGGATGAACGAGGCCTGCGGGACGATTAGTTCTTTGGGTGGGTAGGGACTGGTGGATCTGCACGTTGCTCGAACACCCCAAACGTCTCCTCCGGCGACAATGGCAGTAAGGTTTTCAACGGCATTCCTTATCTTTCAATTGCCAGTTGCCTGCTGCTGCAAGATGGCGACACCTGCTCATTCCACGTGTGGGCTCGAATCCTGCTCAGAAAGGTTGCGAAAACTGTGCGCCAGGGCAAGAGGTGAAGAATGCTCTGTCCCCTTGATAGGTCGAATCTTGCGAAAGCATGCCATCTGTCTGGGATTGAAACTCTCCTACCAAGTAGCTATCCTGTTTGTATAAAAAGTAAGTTACATGTATTAGAAAATCACTCGAGTCAGATTTTAAGTAGCCAGAAAACTAAACTCATTTCTCCGCTTCATTAAAAGGGTTGCATACCAGAATAAACCTTTTTTTCGAAATTATTTTTTAATTTAATTCTGGAAACTGATAGAAACAAATGAAATATACGAGGACCTAACATAAATATTTTATTATTTGTTTAAATTTTTTGCTTAAATATATGTATATTACATTTCATGGAAATATGTTCGTAAAGTTTATAATTGTAGAAGGTCTGGTAAACTTTATAGACATATTTCCATGAAATGTAATTACCAGACCGGCTTAAAGTTAATTTAAATAATCCATGAACCTACCTGAGACAGCTCAGGCTGGGACAGTCCAGGAAATCCAGGCTGAGACATCTGGCTCATTGACAGCTGTCCCTGAGTTAGTGCTCCCTGCGAGAATGGTTGAGTCGCATCCTTAAAAAAGTAAAAATTAGTGCCGTGAAACAAAATACGCCGCAAGAGGTTGCAAAGCATTTCCAACCTGGCTGGACTGGCTGTTGAATGGTTGCGACAAGTTAGCGTTAGGTCCGTTAAGACTGAATTTGTTGCGTGGATTTTTCATCCCTTTTCGGCTGGGAGCTTTTCCGCGCTGGTTCTGGAAAGCTGCAAAAAAAGAGAAAATAACCATGCTATTATAAATCCTCTAATAAAAAATTTAAAAAGATTGCAGATAAGACAAATTCAATGCTAACTGCCTTGAAGAGCTTGTTGATGCTGATTGAAAAAGCGTGGCGGCACATGAGACATATTCATGAACATGCCCATTGGAACGGGCAAATTGGCCACAGCAGCTTGAGTTCTTTCGGGGCTGATGAAACTGATCTGGTCGTGGGTGCGACTGTAGGCATCAGGTCTGTAAACAGCAGGTCCTGTAAGTAAAATGAAAAAAAAACGAATGCAATTTCTCAAATGCTAAAACAAATTTCGGCAAATCATAAAAATAAATTTCACTAACCTCCACCATTTAGGTGACTGGTGCGATCATAAACACTGCCGGGAATAATGGCCTCACGGGCATCAAACATAGTCATGTTCATGAAATGACTTCCAGGATTAATGGTGTTGACAAGCTTGCGAGGCTTGCTGAACTGGATCATGCTTTCTTTAAGGTTGTTAAGGGGCCCCTCGACGAGCACCTTTTGCTCCTTGTAAAATGACAAGAGGTGGTTCCACAAAGGTTGCTACACAAAGAGAATTACAAATCGAGTTAAACGGCGATGGAACCGATTAAAATATCGTGTAGTAGTAAAGAAATGCACACCAACCTTTGACAACACCTTTGGATTGCCCACAATGATTATTCCGTACCTTGCCCGAGTCAAGGCAACGTTCAATCGGCGTGGGTCGTTCAAAAAACCGATGCCTTGATGTTCGTTGGAACGTACGCAAGACATGATGATCAGGTCCTTTTCTCGACCTTGAAATGCATCCACGCTTGCCACCTCGATTTCCTGAAAGACGAGTATATTTCGTGAATTTAATCCTGGTCTCATATTTTATTCCGTGCACTTCACCTCACACTTTTTTCTATACCTGATATAGTTTGCAATGCAACGATCCATTGTATTGCATGTACTGGACAAGATAAGCCCTCTGTCCTTCGTACGGTGTGATGATTCCTATTTGCTCTGGCTTTACTCCTGTTCGCAAGAACCTCGTGGTGATTTTTTCGACGAGCGCTGCTTCGGTTCTATTCAAGTAAGATGTACCGGAGCCGGCAATTTCTTCTTGCCCGGATGTTGCGTAGAAAAACATGGGCTTATCCACTTGCGGCCAAGGGAAGTCGACTCCTTTCATCTTACGTTCGTCTTAAAAAAAAAGAAATAAAATTCAATAAGCTCAGGTATCCCAGCAACTTTTAGGGATAAAAACATAGGAATTATGGGACATTTTCTTCGATAAATATAGGAATTATAGCACAGAATAGCAAACACTTTCTCATATTCAATATTTAGGACTTTTTAAGATTAAATTTTAGGACTTTAAAAGTTTAAGGTGACTTTTTAAATGTATACTATAGAATTTTATTTTTAATTCGCAACTTTTGAAACATAATTTTTACAATAATTATGCAATTATTCAGATGGTATTTAGGACTTTTTTAGGAATATTTAGGACTATTAGGATTATATAGGACTTTTAAGAATATTTAGGACTTTCAGGACTTGTTTGTTACCCTGGTTATTAAAATCCTGTACAAAAGTTAATAAAAATATAGGAATTTAAAGGAAATATTAGACGTCTGGGATGCCTGTAAAATTGTGACTGAAAACTACCGGAAACGCGTTTTTTACCTGCACAAACGCCGTTCTGGAGAGATCCCTCGTAGAAAAAGTTAGATGGAAACTTGCTAAGTTCTGGATGCATGCGGTACTGCACTTCCAAGCGAAAGGGGCGGATTCCCAACACGACCAGGCGTTCGAATAAAGATTGTGACAGACCGGCACGTGCAGCTTTTTTGCACATGACAACAGGACCCAACTGACAATGATCGCCAACAAGAATGAGCTGCAAGAAACACCGAAAACAAACAGCTATAATTATTAAACACACAATTGGCAATTTCATTAAAAGAGTAACACATACCTGCTTGGCACCTAAAACCACTGGCACCATGCATTCAGGCTCGGTGGCCTGCATGCTTTCGTCAATCAAGATGGAATGAAATTTGAATCTTGCCAGTCTGGGATCTCCAGCGCCGACGCAAGTGCAGCAAATGACATCCGCAGCCTTAAATATGGGAGAAAGAACTGTTAAGCTCATGCAATATGGTAGAAAGTATTTTATATTGAGCGCAAATCTACCTCCAACAGTTCCTTTTCGCATGATTTTTTCAGAATCCGGTAACGTTTTTCATCAGCGGACGATAATTCTCCAGTTTCGTCCTTCAATTGCTGCAGTTTCTGAAGCTCAGTGTTTCTAAATTAATAAGGCGAAATACGTTAGAAAATGTAAACAAGACCCCAGCATTGGAATTTTGGTATCATATGGAAAGAAACTTGCCCGTCCATGTTCCGAATTTGATTATGGAGTGCTAAAAAGGACACTGGGGAGTCTATGGCTTCTCGGCTCTTGGCACATAAACGCACAACCTGAGGAAAAAATAAACTAGCGGTTTAATATCATAAAAAAAATTGGGGAAAGTAATATTAAAAGTAGTTTTGGGAAAGCATATATTCACAGAATCAGATTACTTACCTTTAAACCGGTCTTGTGAATTTTTTCGGTCAGTTGATCGACAGCAATGTTGCTCGGAGCGCAGACTAAAACTGGGCCGTTATTTTGCTTAGCCAGATGATAAACAATTGTTGCCGATGTTACGGTTTTGCCGGTTCCAGGAGGCCCCTAATTCGGAAAAATAAATCAGGTGAATTCGTGTATAATATTTCAGTTATCGGATCACATTAATTTCTCGTCTATATACCTGAATTAGGCTGAGTGGACGCTGAAGGGCGTGTTTCACTGCATAAACCTGCGAACGATTTAAATCCGGCAGATTCGGTGCAGAGAAATGCTTCGGCAAATGGCAACGAAACACAACGTCTTCCACCTCGTGACCTAGAAGGCGATGGTAGATGTAAACAGATACGGAAGTGTCGTCCACCGCAAATTTACGCAGTGCAGCTTGCATTCTAAACGACAGAATATAGAGATTGTTAGCAATCCAATCCAAAGATCTCATTCAATATTACATTATAACTAAATAGTTATATTTACCTGTCGAACGAAGTCGATTTCCAGACAAAATCCACCACAAAATTGTGAGTGCAGTCTGTTGGCGCTCCCGAATTACTCTTCAGTTCAATTCCCACTTCTTCGCCGTAATCTTTATTTAGAATTAAGGATAATTTAAAAACATTGCTCAAAGAACCATGGACAAGATAATTAAAAAATTGAATTCACATTAACCAGAATTTGTAAAAAGGATACTGTTCGGGATTTTAATAACGTGGCCAACTCCAGACCAAGGCTTGTGCAGTTCCCCTAGATATCTCAAGCGCAACTCGTCTCCATGCATTAAACGCATATCTGAAAAACAAATAATGTACACTGGCAGTCACATTTATGCTAAATGAGATTATAAGCAAGTCTTAAAAGTTTACAAACCTCCGTCAGTTTTAGCCAGCGTGAAGTAAGCGATTATTTTTTTGTTAAGTCCAACGTCCCAGCGTACTTCAATGTTATCTTGAGTTTGGGATTCCTTCAGCTTTTTATCATAATCCGCTTCCAATTTTACTAGAGGCCCAAATATGTTCTGATACTGGTAACCATCTTCATATCTGAAATTAAACATGAGCATGATGCATCATTTAACAGGTCAACAGGATTAACTTAGCCTTGTTGTAAGTTTTGCTACCTACCTCAAAAGCACTTGCTGTGGTTCTTCGTCAACTCCAGGTTTCTCCAAATCTTGAAATGTGGCATCAATGTTATCCTAAAATCCCAAGGCAAGTATTTAAAGATACAACCCGTGAACGTACCTCATTCTAACAAATAAAACGATAACGAACGATCCTTTAAAATAAGAAAATAATAACCTTCCACAATTCCTCCAGTTTGTTAATCTGCTGAGCCGTTATTTGTCTTGCCCTGAGCTGTTCTTGCTCCAAGGGCGTTTTGACCAACCAAGCCAAAAAAGTACGATCATTAATCAAAGGTTTCCACTGGTCCTGATCCCTGTAAATCAACAAGTGTTATAATTAAATATAGGTCCTTTACGTGCCACTGAAGATTTTATCCCCAAATTAACGATTGGGTGGCGAGAACATTAAATACACAAACCAGTTCATATCCTTCAAGTTGCTCTGTGCCGCACATGGCTGACGGCAAAGCAATACGACCACCGAATCTGCTTTGGCTGGTATGAAGCCTAGCACAAAAACGTTGCGACAGCCACAGCTATAACATTCCAGGATGGTTTCACCAAGGGGGCCATCCTTATGCAGAGTAACTTCCTTATGCTTGGCTCTTACGAGGTGATTAATGATGTGACTAACAAGTAGAGATATTGTAAGCAACTCGTTAGAATGCATGAACCATATATAAATGTCGATTGAAGTTATAAAACCGCTATACAAATCAATAAAACATACCTTCCAGATGTATTGCCACGACCATTGCAGAACCATTTTTTGCACGAATTGCACATGACTACGCAACCAGGATCATGAATTCCACAATATCTAAGTAAAGAAACCCAGAAGCCTGTTTTGAATTTTCTGTTGAACACATGGCTTTTTAAATAAATACTCGAGGATGGAACTTACTTGCACGCATGATCAGGCAAATCTTTCATATAAAATTGCTGATCTTCTTCATCCTCTTCAAACGTAAGCTCTCCCAAGCCTTGAGTAGCCGAGGAAAGGTCACGATCCAATCCATTCTGCACAACTTCTCCATTTATCTGAAATACAGAGCAATTACATGATTAGTGAATAGCTTAAGGAAAATAAAATAAAAATTACAAGTAGGCAGCTAGCCGAAATTATCTCTTTATTGAAAAAAATCAACTAGCAATAGCAAAGGTAATATTTTAAAAAAAAGCAAGTGTTCATGAAGGAACATCCTTAAGTATGGGCACGGTTACATATCTAGATAAATACCAGCTTATTGAGACTAAATAAACTGATTACACGATGAGAGTATCAAAACAGGTTATATATTTGACACAATACCATAGGGCATTCTAATATGTCCCTGAGAAAAAGTTATAGCCACACATGCATGATCATGTATACTGCTAGTGAGATACAAAAGCATCCCATCCCTTCAGCACATTAGTAGAATGATAACATTAGGTGTGTCGATAGGTAATGGCATTGCCTATAAACCTTCGTTTAGGTAATTTAGTTACTGTTACAGTTGTTATTTTATACAAACATACGCCCTTCTGTTTTCAAGAAGCAGATTTGAGTCAATATACAGAAGTGTAGAAGACTACATGTATAAGCTGAATAATCGTTAATATAAATTGCATTTTACGAATATTAAAGCCGAACCAAAAGTTCAAAACACACAAGCACATTGTTCTAATTTTTGGGTTATCTTGCTGCATCCGTTACATTAATTTGTCCATGCTGCATCATCATAGTCTAATCAGATTTCAAATGGTTTATGTAAATATAGCAGTTTGTATTATTTGATAGTGAGCAAGGTGAATGGTATAACACTCCTGCACTCCCCAATTCATTATTTACAATGAAACCACACGATTTTAATAATTATAAGGAACTGCTTCCAATATTTTAAATGTTGTTTTGAACAAAGCTAGTGTCCTAAATGCAAAGTGGAAGTCGTTACTAGGAACGAAGCCACCCAGTTTGGTGATGGTAGTTAGTTCGTTCCTCCCAAGAGGATATGAACATATGACAAACAACAAACTTGTATCATTTTACATTAAAATATCATGAATTTTCTAATTTTACTTTTAGGGAACATTGCAAAGCAGTTTTGCATTATTTATAAAGGCCAAAGGTATGGAAATTTTTGAGACTTGTCTAGACAATGACTAGGTTTAGTATTCAAATAACGACTCGTTTAAACAAAGATTGATCCTATGGTAATGGGAAACATGACACAGTCCGAATTTAATTACCAGGAAGTATAATAGGGAATCAAAGGGGCCCATCTGAGATTTTTCAACAATAATAACAGAGCATGCCCACGTCGAGGATTTAAGCACAAACTGTATTCAAAGTCATTCCTGACAGAGACAAAATGAAAAGGCACAAGTAAACATGCTTTTTGTAATTCGATACCACGTTTTTAATATGAAATAAAACTGGGAAAAAGAAGCCACACGTGTAAACGTGTTTGCCGGAAGGCTTAACATGCCATTGCAAAGTTAAGCCTAACGATTCTAATAAGTATTCCTAGAAACAAAGTTTAAGTAACAGTTGTTAATATTGTTAATAGAATACCTGGTTTGGAGTGACTTGACTCTGACTATGATCCAATTGTGAAGCCTGAGTTTGAGTTTGTGATGGCAACGTGAAATCGGTGAAGTCGTACTCGGAACCTTGTGTATCTGCTCCCAAAAGATCCGTTTCTTCCGAGTCTAAAAACGTCAACGTCTGCGAACTTGGACCGTAAGCATCTACACTCATTTTGAAATATGCTTCCACTTATTTGATATTAAAACAAGAAATGTGTCCGTAAAGCGCGGCCTCAAAACCAACATCGAATAATCAGATTTTCCAAATTTCTACGTCCTTACGCCATATTTCATTCTCAACGAAGAATCGACGTCATCCAAAAGGCTTAAAATAGCCATTTGGTACAAGGCTAAAGCGCTGTTATTTAATTTACTCTGGAAAAGGGGACTATCATAAATGACAGAAATCTGAATCTATTTAATAAAAATTGCGATTATTTGCTTAAAAATATTATCAATTTTTTTAAAAAATATGAAAAGTAAAATAATATTATATTCACAAAATTAAATTCAGTAAAATAGATTTATCATAGTGCAGAATTTAGGGATTTAATATGAAAAGTGAAAAATATTATGTTGAATCGAGTTTAATAAACTACCATTAAAAATTTTTTTTTAAAATTTGTGCATTAATTTAAAATTCTATATTTATTAAAAATATTTAAAAAAATCTGTATAGGTTTCTATATAAATATTGGAAACATGCATACAGGTGTGGATACGCCCATATCACAGGATATCCGAGTTCCAAAATGGCCGCCTACAACTATGAAATATAATCTGTAAATATAAAACGTATTTGTAATTTGAAATTCGCCCTGCAATATTAAATGTCACCGTATTTTTAAGTTGACTAGCACACGCACTATAAACTAAAGATTAATCTTCTGCATTTTAATGGGACAATATTAATCTGTGGGCGTATACACTATATAGCTGATTCACAGACCGGTAATGACGATGACATAACTTGATAAGCGTTGTTTATTTAGGAAATAAAGTGACAAACGCTTGATATTTAAAAACGGTAAATTCGACATGTCGCGCCCAGCACCACCCAAACCAATTCCAAAGCCAGGTAATTCTAGTTTGCATCTATTTTATTATCGTTTGAGGTTAAATCATTATATACATGTACCTCTGAATTCATTTTCAGGACATGTTAAAGTTGTGAAAGCCATGTACAAATACACAGCTCAACAAGTATGTGCAATTTCCGTTTGATATTTTTCTTTGATATATTCGTAAGATTATGTGGAAAAAAATGTTTTTGTACCATTGATCAACGACTTCCTAGCCTCAAATACGTGTATTCTTCCTATATATGCATACCGGATAAGTTAAGATACATATATATATTCTCAATACGAACTATAAAGATTAAACAATTAACGTTGTATATTATAGTTTTGCTAAAAATCCCTGGTCTAGCAAAATCCTCCATAGAACAATTATAGGAATCCTATTGGTCTTAAGGGTTTCTATTAAATTTGTTTTGGCTGGATAATTGGACAATAAATTAAAACAGTTAAAATCAATAGGGTTTTTCTATATGGGCCAAATAACATAAATACCATAGAATTTCTCTACCAGGTATAATGGGTTTTACGTGATAAATGGACTTCAAATGTCATGAGTGAACTAAATTTCTGTGACGTTCCGTGATAATGGAAGTCAGAATAGTGGTCAATTTACACTAAAATATCATCCGAATTATAACTTCCCTGAACCTCTTTTGGGAAATGTATGTTTCAAACCATCACAACCTAACGTAATTAACCCAAATTGAGAATATAGGACTAAGCCGCGTTATGAATTATTTGGGTGTACTGAAATGCACTAAATGGCCAAAAATATAATGAAATTAGCCAAATTCAGGATTTGGAAACCATTATTTTTCTAACCCCTGGTTAACATTTTATTTAGAAGCAGCAAATGGTTAGGAAAAAAAAAATGGAAGACCAGTCATTATAGCCAGCAACATATAAGACCTTCCCCAACCATCCGTCAGTTATACAATATCGCTGATAGCTTGTGCCGATTAATGAATAACATTTGGTATAATTTTAGGCAGATGAGCTGTCATTTGAAGAGGGAGATACATTGTACATATTGGACATGACCACTGATCCCAACTGGTGGAAAGCTAAATGTGGTGAAAGGACCGGACTCATTCCAAGCAATTATGGCAAGTACATTGTAACATCAAGTTAAATTGCAAAATGTTTTGCCTAAATTTACACTTGACCATCGTTATTATATTCAATAGTTGAGGAAAATATGGAATCCATAGATCACCCCCTTCATGAAGCTGCCAAAAGAGGAAATATAAGTTTCCTAATAGAATGCCTCGATAATAAGGTATTTATTACAAAAAGAAAATTGTAACTACTTGCCCAGGTCATGACATTCTTGAAATCTTTTTCTCCTGGAAACAGGTGTCAGTCAATGGGTTAGACAAAGCAGGATCCACAGCTTTGCATTGGGCCGCTCGAGGCGGCCACATTGACTGCGTCATTAAATTACTGGAAGTTCCCAACGTTCAATTAAATGTCCAAAATAAATTGGGTGACACACCACTGCATTCTGCTGCATGGAAAGGACATAGTGAAATTGTTCAGATGTTATTAGAGAAAGGTAAGTTTGGTGCATTGTGCATTTTTCCAGAGATTCAATTTCGGAAATTTTATTAATTTCAACGCTAATGATCTAGGTGCCCGAACAGATGTTTTAAATAAGGATGACAAGACACCGTTTGATTTAGCGTCTGATCCAGATGCAGCAGTTCTTTTAAAATCCCATGCACAAATTAGTGAGTTATTTTTCCTTGTCATTTCTTATTAGGCCTATGCCCACAGTTCAATTCCTATTTTACAAATGAAATTATCCTGTTATAGGTACAGAAGATTATGGCGAATCGGAAGACTCTGACTGAAATGAAATCTATTAATTTAGCATATTCTTTGATCCAATAATGAAGCTCCCATGCAACGTTTTGTTAATTGACCAACACTAGTTTTAAAGCAACAATAAAGAAAAATAATTAGCAAACTCGTGTAATTGAAGGAGCATTGATGGTTGTGACAATTCTGTCATGCTGTGTATTAGTAGTATTATTATATCCAGATTGGATTGTTGGGCACAATTTTTATATTTGCACTATTAAAGTATTCAAAATTTTACCAGAATTATTAGCTCATTTTCGTGTAACTATCATGTATGATGTTAAATAATCTGAATTAAACAAAGTAATTTCAAGAACGTTTTTTTTACTACTCAACCACACATTATTTATATGCGACCACCACGGTATGCCAATGGCTGTGTAACTTGCAAGTTGGAGATGTTTC
>JAQGCC010003532.1:0-15164 GCA_034698905.1 Xestoiulus laeticollis
AATTCGAAAAATAAAAATTTTTGAGGAACCGTTTCATTCCTCAAAAATATGCTCGGTTGTCTGAGTACCCTTAGTATCAAAACTGTACGCAATGCCGGGGCTCTAGCAATCACACGCTCTAAAAGGCCGGGGTTTGAATCCAGAAAAAATAAGTTATTCACTACAGCGAAACCTGTAAATAGCGTCGCTCTTTATAGCGATGTCCCGGCCTGGCAGTAGCAATATAACTTAGTCGGAACGAGTGTGAATGATCATCACCTTAGCTGAACTTGCGAATAACCCAACTTTTGGTTCGGTCCCAACGGTTTGCGCTACTCACAGGTTTTGCTGCAGTCAGTTTATTTTAAAATATCACACCTCCTTTTTTCAGGGGTACTCAAACAGACCTCTGATTAGCTGAACCGCAGCATGCGACTGCTTGAGCATGCGACGCGGAAGTGGGTCAAAAGCCATTGAGCCAAATGACCCAGCTGCTCGATTGAAAAATCATTTGAGTACCCCTGCTTTGGAAAGTTTCACAAAGCCTTTCACATGACGTTCCAACCAATCAGATGTCAGCAATTTATCGCGGGCATAGTAGATGCAATTTGTGGGGTCTGTTTTGAGTAAACATAAGCTGATTTTGAAAGTTAAATTTCATAATTTTTAGTCCTATGGCATTCCAGTGCCATCTTTTGAAACTTTGAAAGGAGCATGAAGTTTATGCTGTTTATTCGGAGCCTATTTTCATTTTTCAACCGAGTTTGTTGATCGTCTCTAAATAGCTCCTGGATGGGTAGAAAGTCCGACTGTTGGCCACTAATCTCGCATTTTCATCGTGTATGTATTTTTTCATGTTGTTTTCCAGTTTTTTGGGAGGTGTGCTGGTTTTCGCCCAGTCGCGCCTGGCTCCTTAAAATGTTCACCTTGGAGGCTCTCTTTGGACTGGCCTCCTTATTTATTATACTGATACTATACATATACAGCCAAGCCCCGAAAACACACACCCCCCTACCCACCCTATACGGACGCCTCACCTGTTTTCTAGACATATTTGAGCCTTAATTGCAACTGCAATTTTCAGGCATTAAATGTGGGCCAATAGCCAAAAACTTTAGAAAACACTGTCAAACCTATTAGAAGGTGATCATCCAAAAATGGCACAAGTTGGGCACTGTATACAGGTGGTCACTTTACAGAGAATGGCACTGAAATAGAAAAATTATCACTTAAATTTAACATGTATGTTGTTTCCTCCTCATGGATCCCATTTTGATTTTTTAATGTTAATTAATTGTTCACACAGCTATCGCTAAATTGAAACTGTTCAGCTGTTTTTCTTTCTCTGCTTGTTTCCAAATTACTCCAAAAGCTCAATTTTATCCTTTAAGCGCCAAGTTCTTTGTACATTTTTGATGAGACTGGTGCCATTTTTAGAAATATTTTCCAATAACTTGCAGTACATTGTAATTTAAAGAATGAGAAGGTTAATCGTGCACTGTAAATGTACAATGTATTAGATTCAATAGGCCATTTGCTTTAATGTGATCGGCTGGGTGGCATGAGAAGTGTTATCTGGCTAAAACAGGAAGCATGATGAGTCCCCTTTAAGGGATTTTACCTTCCAATTCTCTTGAAATTCTAGATTAAACATGGGTCACTTTATGAGGTGCATTGTCAATGGTAAAGTTGCGAAAGAGATGCCGCACCCTGGTCATTGTACATATAATTTTTCGGAAGGTATGCATATGAATTAATACAAGTTATGAAAAGTGGTCACTGTACAGAGGTGGTCAATTTCCCTAGTTTTACTGTACTAATTAAAAGTTTAGTAGGCTACACCTGCATGGGAACTCTTCTGGAGTATTCCAAGATGACTGTAAGCTTGATTAAGCTGACTATTAAACATATGCAAATCAAACGGTTTAATTGAGGATGTTTGTAATTGCGTTATTAAAGGAGTAAAATTTATTAAAACGTAAAAAATAGGAACAAAAATTCTAACTTTGGGCTTTTTTTTTTCAATTTGTGAGTAAAGGGTTCCGCGAAACTCGTTTAATATGGGTTGTGTTTTCCATGGCACTTTTTTTTTCGAGTTTTCAATGCTGGAAAAAGTAAAAATAAAATTAATCTTACGTACGCACGCGTTTTGTGTTGAACTCACGATCTATTTTTTGTGCATTATTTTACCACATTGCTTTTAGCGTGGATTTAATTTTGTTGAGGTGATTGGCAAAAAAATTGTGGAAATCTAACTTGATGTAAATATCATTATATTGGATAAAGACCCCATTGATCACGCTATAATTAAAACGATGAATTTGCTGGTTTTTTTTTAACATGGTGGGCTGAAGTTGTTTGGATTTTAGGTAAAAGTCAACTTTAGCCGGCTGTGCAATTGCAGACCACGGCATGACCAATATAAAATGGAACGCTAACATGTGCACTCCACGAGCTCTTAATTGCACGTGTCGAGGTCTGCATTGGAAGCTAGTAAATAGCAATAGCCGGCTAAAGTAGATTTCTGCCGGATTATATCTTTATTTCGGGGCGTACGGTCGATTTAAAGTTAACCTTAGCCTCGGTGATGCGTCACCCAAGATTTTATGCTTAGCTTTTATGGTTAAATATCGAGTTTTTCTGTCCCACATGGCGAAATTTCTATACACGTGTAGCGAAAACGGTCACCTTGATGTAGAAACTATTTTTTTTTTTTTTTTGGCATTCATTTGCCTTTCTAGCGCCTCTGACTCTATTTTTATAACCACAATTGTTTTTCTTTTAACATTTGAAAATAAATAGAGAAGGATGGGGATGCAGGGATCCTATAGGTCATCACTGAATTTTCAAATGTTTTTACTTTTTAATAACCGTACTGTATTGTTGTTTATTAGGTGCTGATTATCTCGAAGGTTAATTTGCATAAAATTACCCATTTAACAATTAATTGAAGTTTCATTTGAGTAGCTGGGTCATTTGGCTTTTACATGTACAGTGAAACCTGTGAATAAGGGCCCTCCATATAGCGTACTACCTGGAAGTAGCGCACCTTATTAATTAACAGTCAACACGGAACACGGATAAATTTTATAGAACAAACTTGCTTTTATATAGCGTGTTACCTGCGAAACGCGACTTGCACATTCGTTTCCTGGGACAAAATCACGATTTTACATGTGAAGTGCGTTTTGTTTATGTTAAAAAACATTAAAAATGCAACATCTTTTTTGTGCAACTTAAAAATTTGTATACATGTAGTCATGTACAGCATGGGTTTCACGTACTAGTATACATGATGTGTATAATTGTATACATGTATATGTAAAGCATGTACACATGCATGGTGTATACAGTTGTTCTTGTACATGTACATTGTATATACCCGTGTGTGTGGCCATCACTTTAGCTGAACCTTCATATAGCATATTCCTATAAAGTAGCACACCTTATGTTTCGGTCCAAAGCGGGTGCGCTATTCACAGGTTTCACTGTACATGTAGAAGATGCACACTTTATGAAGACAATTTTTTAAACAAAATACATGAACACAAAGTTTCACTCTGTGCATTTAATGGCAACTGAGCAGCATGCTTTCAGTATCACCATTAATTGGTACTAATACACAAATTAAAATTCCCGGTGTGTCTTCACTGTATGCAAAGATCATTCAAGGTCTTGATAAGCTGCGTTTAAGATACGACATGAGTTAGTTCTCCAAAATGCTACATGCACTGTTTCGCAACAAATTCGTTGTGACCTTAGACCTATATAACTGAAGATATTTACATGACAAGCCTTCGTCGTGCATCCTATAGCTGTGTCTTATTTGCATTTTAAGTATAGACGTATAATGCTGCTTGTAATTCGTAATGTTCCTCTCGGGACCCCCCGTGATGTATAGAGAAGGACATTAAACTGGACCCAATGTGGACATGTCTAGACTTAAACGAGAAATTCAAGGGGTAGTCAAATGGCAATTCAATCAAGCAACAGGGTCATTATCAGGGGACCCTGACTGATGAACACTGGCTTTTTTTTTTTGAAAGCCCTTGGCAAAAGTTGTGAAGTGTCCCTCTCGAATGCAAATGCAGTCTCACAGTTTCATTTCCGGTCTGCAAATGTGCCTCTTGATTAAAAACAGAGTGCGCTGACATTGTCCTTTACTTTTATCCAACCTTCTTTGGCTTTGATAGCTTGTAGGGCATCTCGCTTTCGTCATTACTAATTTTTCTCTTTTGATTGGACCATCGACTCCTGCATTGGCTGTGGTGATTTTTAGTTTTTAGGACCTTTGCTAAATGTGGATTCACGGCTAATGAGGGTGAAATAAGGAATCCGTAGAAACTGCCCTTTTTCAGTTTCTTGTTTGCTTTTGTAAGTGAAGAAAGGCAATAATAACAGACCTGGTTTTCAAGCAAGTTTTTTGAAATTGGGACAGAAAAAAATGAAATAGGATTGCCACGTGTCAAGATTGAACATTTCTGAACTTAATTACATAATACAGTGGAATTCGCTTATAACGATATTCTATGGACCTAAGACATCAGATTATTATATCCGAGGATAGATTTATCTGGATTTATTTGAAAATACAATAATGAACGTACATCTACACAGATATACCAGTTTAACATTAATTCACGTGCATTTATTAAATGTTTTGACTAAAAAATAATCGTACAAAATAGAAATTAGTGCAGTTAAAATTGCTGTTGATAAAGGAGAAATTTTAAAACTTTTTCATAAATAAATAATGAAACCGTATTTATCTAAAACTGTAAAAGAATAGAGCTCGAATTGGCTTGGGCCTACCAATATTAAGAAAATTATTCAATAATAAAGATAAATTTTAAAGTTTGTGTAGTTTTATAGTTAGTGTATTTCTGAATTTAAAAATTTAAACAAATATCAGCGGCGAAATTTTAAAATGTAATTATTAAATTTGACTTAAATTTAATACTGAATACGGGCGCATTTTTGCGTTTTGAAAGGTAATGTTACGTAAAGTAAAGTAACAAAAAATTATAATAAAATTTCAGATATAAAACTCAAAAGATACAACAAAACTTTAAGATTCTAAATCATTTTGTCATCACATTGCACATATAATTACACATTTGAAATTCCCATTTGAAAATGAGAATCCCCCTTTAAAGGGGGGGGGGGTAGGAAATCTAAAAAAATCGTTATAGGCGAATGAAAGGAGCGTTTTTGGTTTCGAAATTGGATCGCTATGTCCGAAAAATCGTTGTATCTGACATCGTAGTATCCGAAAAAAAAAACTACTATACGTAAGATGACAGACCAACCGAAAACATTGCGTGGAATTGTTCTACCCGGAATATCGTTATGAGCAAATTTGTTTGTTTACAATCGTGGACTGTGCTATAACAACGCCCATCATCAATGGCAATTTTATCACTTTTCGGCAATTAAATTTCATTCCTGGTTTATTATTGTGATTTTTTAAGTTATTGACCAGTTCTATGCTCGTAACTAAAACCTGTTAAACTGTATTTAAAATCAGTGTTTTTGTAAAGGAAACTCATTGGCAGTAAATACTGACTTTCTACATCTTTTTTTTTTTTTTCAGAGGCAAGTTGACATCTCCGAGATGGAAGAATTTCAAAGGATTGAAACTGCGCTGGAAGGACAAAATAAGGCTCAACAATGTTATTTGGAGGGCCTGGCATATGCAGTGTGAGTGTTGACTTCTGAAACATTGTTTATCGGATATGAGAATGATTATCCTTACATGCCCCTCTGATTGGAGATTGTTTTTTTTTTTGCAGTTGTGGAGAGGAGAAACACGGTTGTTTGCCAGTTCCAGGTTCCTCTGGAAACGGAAGCCCACATCAAACCAGAGGTGGGCATCTCGCTTTAATATAGTCGCAAGTCCATCGTGACAGGACCGTTGATTTTTACCGTGTTTTCCAGGCCGTCGTTCTCGAAGGAAAATACTGGAAGCGTCAGCTGGAAACGGTGCGTGCCGAATACAAGAGCTGGCGCCTGTACCGACAGAGGTATCCGAGGATCCCCTGCTACGGAAGAAACATGGGAAACGTAAGCTAGCGGCCACACGTATATATTTTTTCCTCCCCCTGGAACCACGTTAATTTACGGGGGGAGTGGTTTCGTCTTCTTCTTCTTCTTCCCAGGAATCGTTCGAGTACAATTACGAGTGGCAACCACGGTCAAACCAAAGTGCCTATTCGTGCTCCATGGTTGTGGACGATGATCCTCTCACCGAGTTCAGCGACACACTCTTCAGCTGCCTCATTCCTAATCAACCTTTCGCTTTTCCGAATCCTAGAGAAATAGGTACGATTCCTGTCAATGTTATCGGGTTGCCCTGACCAGCGTTCGTGATATATATATATATTTCAAAATATCCGATATTCCTTGATATTTTTGATTTTTATGAAAATATCGAACCCTGGTCCAGACCCCTCGATCGACTATTATCGCTCGAAACGTTTAAAATGTGTTCGTATTTGCTCGTAGCGCGCGCTGGAATCGCAGATTTCATTCAACCCGGCCTGCTTCCATTCCAGCCGAATCTCGACGACTGCATGGACACTTTCGGTAGGGCATTTATGTCTCGTTCTAGTCGTGGCATGGTTCCGTTGCTCTGTGTGATGTTCTCATTTTTGGCATGCTCTGTTGCTCCCCGGCAGCCCATCAGAAAGATAAGTGCATGACAAACTCAAGATCTCTGTATATGACCTTCTCAGATTGGTTTTCAGACATCTTCTCCTCACGACTTCCGTCCGTGGCTGAGGAGCCCGAAAGTAGTCTTCTGGCGGACTTCTTGGAAGGCAACGGCCCATCCACCAGCCAATCGCAGGTAAAAATGGCTTTGGAATTATTTAGCACGAGTACGGGACTAGTATCGATATGAATTTGCTCAGTCCTTGAATGGGTGTAGACAGGGCCTCCGCAGTCACGTTTTTCCCCCCTCCGCTTTTAAAAACAATAGCACGAGCGGAACATTTTTCTTTGTTTTCTTTCACGCGAGGTCCAATTTTTTTGTTCCCGAATAAACATTGCTTGCAAACGAAAATAATGCGTAGTTACCTGCCGAGTACACACCTGGGGATGAGAACGTTGTTACGTCCTTCATGGTCGGACGACACCCTACCGACGATTGTTGTTTTCGTCGATCGAAATATATCGGCTTTCTTATACTATGGAACTTGCCTAAAAGCATCTTGCATAAAAAGAACGTCCTCTCTTAAAGCATAAAATGTCCCGGGACCCGCAAGTAATAGAGTGCGCCTCTCTATAGTGATATTGAATATTTTTTGCCCCAATGATTTTGTAATGGAATTCAACAATGGAACTGCAGTTTTTGGTCGGGATAAATACGGTCGAGGATCCCTGCCACACTCTCTAAGATAAGGTTACCGCTTAGATTGGACACATTCCTGGTTGGCATTCGACCACTCCATAAGCACAGGCTCCATAGCTGGTTATCTGTCAGCCCGCACGTGTTTTACGTCGAATATTTGGTGTGTCGGATTTGGCGAGATGTTCCGTTGACTTTGGTGTTTTTGGTACCTTGAGCTTGGGATTTTCCTCAAGCCACCGTAAGAGTTCCTCGCGTGAAGCACTCGGATGTTCGTATTTGTACCGGCACAGGGTTATACGGGCAGAATCTTTCATTGTCTTGTGCGTTGAACCTTTACACGACATCTTTTCAGAATGTAGGCCTACGCTATTGCATTACTAACAAATGCAACAGGCAGAGAAATGCTAGGCAATTATGTTTTACTTGTGCTAAAATGGTGTCCAATAAATAGTGACTCTTCTGGGATTGAAAGATAAGGGAAATTCCCCTATTTTGCAGCTGTATGGTGCAGCGACCAATTTGTGCATGTTCCAAGTGTAGAACATTAGCACGTGCAGGGCGCGATTGGCACGTGCTTCAGTTGAAAATTCTTTTTGAAAGCACATCCTGTCTAAAATCATATTTTTCACGGGTTCCGAGAGAGTATACTTTTAGACAAGTTCTACTGTAAGTAAGATGTTGAGCCATTACTGGTATTTTTTTTTTTTTTTTTTTTTTTTTTAAAGCAGTTTTGTTTTGCATGTTGTAAAAGCCTACATGGCAACAGTGAAACAAAATCGTGTTTACGTTGGCAAAATGCATTGTTTGACTAACGCATAATCCATGCATTTCGTAAGTATCAACTTTACCCACAAACGACCAAAAAGTTGACTCTCGCCTTATATCCTTTGAAAGCAAACATTAATATCCAGATTTTTTTAATGAGGGAATATTAATCAGCAAAACCCTTCACGAATTCAATTTGGACAACCTTCTGGTTACGGAGGCTGACAGGTTCTTGTTTGGTCAACACGACATTATAGGAGCCCTCCGTATAGGATTTCACTCTGAATGCTGCTTTATATTAGCTAGGGACTTGCCCCCAGATGCTGAAATTGTTCAGCTTGAGACCGAGCTGCGGCTTAAGTCCTGGGATTTGTATGCAATTTGGTCCACTTGAGAGGCAGCTCAATCTCAAGCTGAACAATTTCAGCAACTGTGGTTACATGTGTTACAAACAATTCCGAAAATCGCTTACATTTTCCAAGTAAAAGTAGTTTTCCTTCGCATTTGTAGATTCTAATTAAAAAAGAACTTTCTTAAGGTCATTAAATAAAGCGCCGTTTCTTATGACTCAATCGTGACGTCAGTCAAGCCACAAGCGACATAGTGCTAGCAGACGAATAAGTCGTTTGGAATTCACTTATTTAAAATAAGTCACTTTTTTGTGACTTCGAAAAAGTCACTTTTTCATGATACACAACATGACACGTCCCAATCTCTACTGGAGTGTTGGGAAAACTCAAAGATTTCCGCTCTTAGTTTTCTAAAAATGTGTCCTAATTTTATTCCGTCAAGATAAAAATTATTGAATGGGCCACGCAAGCATTAGATTTATTTTGTTGCACTGCAAGAGTGAAAGGTATCCTTCAGGTGCGTACTATTAAAAAGTCAAATGCAGGGACCACACCAAAAAAAAAACCATGAAGAATCCATTAAAAACGCAGACACGAAGCTACCTGTTTGTTTTCCCTTTGGCATTACGAGCACGCTGGACAAAGGCGGGCAAGGTAGGTGCGTGGCACAATGGGTTTTAAACCATTTTTATGTTCGTTTTTTTTAATTCCAAAGCGCTATCAAACAGCTGTCGTTTTCGATGTTGACCTTGCTGACCCCAACTCCGCTCTGGGCGTAACCAAGGGTTGGCCAACGCCGGAAGCGGGGGGATGCTTATACATGTAATAACCAAGAAGTGCATGTTGATGCAAGTCCCAAACCGAACCTCATCAGATTTTAATCGTGTTATTTTTCGTGCATACATGTCCAAGATTGGACAATGCAAAAAAAAAAAAAATGCACGCGCACAATAAATTGCCCCATGATCAGAAAGCAGATTGGGTGCATTAGATAGCACTAAACTAATTTATAAAAAGTAGTCACTATGCAGAGGTGGTCACTTTATCAAGTTTTACTGTAGCCTGCATGTATTATTTAAAATTTTAACCATTTAGTTTTTTCAATATACATTAGGCGTAGTGGGAAAGGTTAGCATGAGACCAACGTAGTCATTGCACATTCCAAAAAATCACTATTTTGACCAACGCATTTTTACCACACTGTCCAATCTTACGTAGGCTACGGATAAAATATCATGGCACCAGGCAGGTATAGGGATGACTTGGTCTTGGATTTAGCATCACCTTAATATCACGCCATCAAATAGCCTTAACAAAAATAGCCTCAGGAAGGTAAAATACAAACAGCAAGAACCACCAGGTGTTGAATGGAGCTGGACGTAGAAAAAAAAATTTGCTCTGAATTAAAGATTTGAAATTCAGCCTAGGCCACTTAAGATGCTGTTGGTGGGGGGAAGAAAAAAACAAAAAAAGTATGAGTAAGCCTTGCCCAAGCCTACCCTGCACTAGTAATTGCCGTGAAAGGCAGCTGCTCTGGAACTTAGCGCTAATTACGTTCAAACGAGCCTTAAAATAAAAGCTCTTGAGTTGCTCGTGCCAACAGACACCTGAATTGATTCACAAACGACGTGTAATTCATGAAATTCACCTTGAAAACCAGTTAATAAAATGTGAAGCCAGCTAGCCGCTAGGCCTACTCAAGGCTGAAATCTCTTCTTGTAGGCCTTAAAACCACCACACGACTATCCTCTTACAAGATCCTGCAACTCGATAGTCGCATTCTTATCGGTAGGCGTATCGAACATCCCCCGTGCCTATTCTCATATATACTAAAACTGCTGGTGGAAAATGGTCCCAACACAACGGCCCCAAAAACACGATTAACGCGGTAGATGTTATACCCTATCGCCACAATTATAACTTTGAACTACGATGTAACGACAAGTCGAACAATCTTTACAAAGTTTACCACTGCAGGCATTGTCTTAATGGCCATCTTCCAGCCTAAAGATGGCGCCACACGGCATTCTGTGGGTATACAAAATGGTCCCAAAAAAACACGATTAGCGCTGTAAAGATTGCCACATCACCACGCTTTGAGCTACGAAATGCATGTAACTATACAGATACATGTATCTAGGTCCATCTTTTCAATGTTTTAACTCCTGCAGGCATGGTCTGAATGGCCATCTCACAGCCCAATGGTGGCGCCACCTGGCATATCGACACATAGCATTCACATTAAAAAGCGGACCAGAATTTCATCCACAGCTTCCCAGATTCCAGCTGAAAAACCGTTCGGGTGCAATCTGACCCATTTAAAAACGCGTTTTCCCATATAGTTTCTCGTTTTTTTTTTTTTCGGGGGTAGGTTAAACAGGCCCCCATCCTGACCTACAACAACAACAAAAATTCTAATTTCCCCCTCCTTCCAGTCAGTGTTCCATATACCACCTACTCCCAACCCCATGGGACGATGTGCTGATTACTATAGTACGGTTGCGGGGGACGGGAGGATAACGACCCTGAGGCCCATAACACCACGTGTTCAATTTCTTGGGACTTTGATGAAAAGCAGACCCTGCGAAACATCCAGCCCTCATCTGTTGCTCTCAAGAAGCGACGAAGGTTCCAGTGTTTTCCCCCCATATCTGCCAAATTGTCGCCCACTTCACTTCCAAAAACCCCTTGGTTTTTCGAAAGGAATCTGATCCAGATAACCCAACACCGAACAACGGAGTTTTAAGATTGCATTCTCCCCCCCCCCCCGACTAACAGGCATTCCGCAATGGAGGATTAGCAAGGGTGAAACCCTAGCGCAAACACCTGCCGGACAACTTATTGGCCCAAACAAATCGTAAAACAAAAATTAGTATACATTATTCAGTGTCAACCAGCCCCAGTGGAATGCATGCTTATAAACATGCTTGTTCTGTCTATAACGGTGGTCGAGGGTCGTCCAATGCCTTAACTCCCTGATGACCAGCTTTGAGTCTTACGCGACTTCAGTACTATAAAATCTATAAATGTGTTTGATTTAATGTTTGGTTTTCTTTGCAAATTTTGGAAGTTGATTATTTTTACGGGCTTAACTGGCATACCAAAAATATTCGAATAAACCCCTGGTCATGCACCCAGTTAAGTTTTTAATGAACCCCTGATGTCAGTGATGTGAGAGAAATGGTTTTGACGACATACAAGTAGGTCCACTGTAATTAGTCATATTAGAGAGTTTGTGCAGGTGTCACGTCAACTGATTTACCTTAACGAGAACGCATTTGAAAAACATACAGTGCTGTCAATGTGGTTGACATTAAGGGAGGCGCGCAAAACCAGCTATTACTGCACAATTTTATTCAGTATAGCGTAGATGCTTATTTATGGTAAGTTTTCGTCATTTTTAATAGAGGGATTAAGCCGCCTCCATTAATGCAAATTCAACTGATTTATCTTAGCGAGAACGCATTGGAAAAACATACAGTGCTGTCAATGTGGAGAGCATTAAGGGAGGCGTGCGCAATCCCTCTATTGTTTTGATACCGTAACTTTGCGAGAATATAAACTAATAAACTCCGGGTCATTGTTGCTTACTTTACGGAATTTGAAATAAATGTACATGTATCAAAATTTCTGTAAGCTAGGCTGTAGCACGCCTCCCTTAATGTCCCGTCAACTGATTATTTAACGAGGACGCATTGGAAAAACATACAGTGCTGTCAATGTGGTTAGCATTAAGGGAGGCGTGCGCAATCCCTCTAATATGTAAAAATGCAATCAAATTTCACATATTTTTTAATTGTTTATTTGTTTCACGTTTGAGTATATTTATTTTCATGAATCATTTTTGCTGATATTGAGTGTTTTATATTAATAAGGAGATTGTCATGACCGTTAGCGTACCCGCTAACGCTAATGGTCGTGTACACCCAAGCTAAAAATACAGTGCTGTCGCTACCGTAGCGTAGTGGCGCAATCTCCCTAACATTTGGTGTGCTTTATTCGAGATACACTATAAATAAACATTTTCTCGATAAAAATAATTTTAGCAAGTTCATGATTAGTTTTAATTGAATATGCCATATCCTTAGATACAAATATAAATCGTATATGTTTAAAAAAATTAGATCACATAGACCCATGTGGTCATCGGAGTTCTCAAAAACAAGGTGGTCCGGCCATGTTTTGGTTTAAAACTCCGTTTGTGCTATATATTTCAACAACGTGAGTTTGGTGCAACCTGCCATTCGAACCCAGAGGGCGCTCGTTCAATCTTAACGAGTTTCCCATTTGCAATATACGCCCAGCTGCGGTTTTTAAAATTAGGCTGAGTGCGCGTTTCAAAACTGCGATTTCGGACAGGTGAAAGTAGCACGGAGAAAGAAAAAAAAACGGTAATTTTAACGAAATTATGCTCTTTATTTGCAGAGTTGTAGAAGAAGAAAAAAAAGCACAAAACAAGAAAACCCACTGCATCCCCCGCTCGTCTTCTTGCAATGCAAAGGTCAATAAGTTGCGCAGCAGGGGGATAAAACAAGATATTTTGGGCAAAAAAAAAGCTAATTCATTATGCCACAGGTAATAATTTCTGCGTGTACAACAAGAGGATGTGGATGACGTTAATAAGTCACGAACCGTGCATGGTCATCTTGGTGAAGGACTACGTATCATTTCAAATTCCCCTTGTCTATTTGAGATGGGGGTCTTTACGCGAAATGCTTTTAGCCACAGCCGGAAAGTTTAGTTCAACGGGTGTGATTGCGCGCATGCGCTATAATTCGCTGGCGTTAATAACCCTATTAGTCCCTGGCCACACTATAGGCTAGAAACGCGCGTTCGGCTAACCTCAAACAGGGCATCGAATTTAATTTAAATTCTAGAATTATAAAATTCGCTAGTAAATGTAGTACAATAATTGTACTACTTTCGCTCATTGATATATCGTGCAAAAAAATATTTTTTTAATTAAAATCCTTGTTTGAGGCTAGCCAAACGCGCGTTTCCAGCTTAGTGTGGCCTGGGGCTTATCCCGTCACAAAGTAGAGAACACTGTATTCAACAGCTAAAGCCTATAGTGTACATCCAAAAAGGCTTAACCAACATTATAATACGACAGATTCATCATCCTTTTTAGCTTATAACTGTTCAGCCGCCATTTCGTGACAGCGGCTAATTTTTAATAAAATTGGTTAAAAAGTGAGGCAAAAAATATTAATTGCTTGGTTGAATTAGCGCAAATTGAACACAGGTAAGCTAATTGCGAAAAAAACAGCAATTGATGGAAACTTCTACAAATTATGGCAAGCCAATGCATCGTTCAGCCCCTTTCGCATTTCCCCTAGCCAGAATTTAGATAAACCGGGGTCCTTTATCCCAACTTTCGAAAGCACACCAAGGGTATCAGATATTGTTCCCTATAACCTTAACCCCTACCTGCGTGTGAACCAATCTGCTATGGTTACCTTTCCCCTCCTCCCCCCTCCGAAATTTCCTAGTCCACACGACCCAGACATGCGCGCGGCCATTTACCCCCTCTCCCCTAGAAAAAAAAGGCCACGCGAAAGCCACCTTAACATTCGGAATGACCAATAAACGAAGTTTCTTTTCAACCCTCCTAATTTTTTTTTTTTGCTTACCCCCTCCCCACATTCCACCGTGTTCGACTTTGCATTGACGCACAACACACTGTCCATGTCCACCCCCCACCACCATTACCCCCACCACCATATGCCGAAGCCAAGCATCTGCACCCAACCTGCACCCTCCAAAACTCCCAAACCAGGTTAGGACCAAGGTCTGGCGCGCTCCACCAGTCATCTTATCGCCGGTCCTCAACGCAGCTGCTCGATGACCTTTGGCCCCTAACCTCTCGATGGTGCCACGTCTGCTAAGGCGCAAAAACGTCTTTAAATTCGGGTCTAAAAGCTGCATCAAAAACCGTTCCAAAACTATACGCTATACGGCTATAGGAAAAGAGGGTTGATTGGGTCATTCCAGCACATGAGGGGGGGGAAAAAATTCCTCCGAAATTAAATCTCACCCTGGCAACAACATGTGCTCACCAGACTCGCACCACAGCCAAAACACCACCTGCTCTTTGTCCGTGCTCGAGAACGTGTTATTGATGTTGACACCGAGGGGCGTTTAATCACCGACCAAACAACGCTTCGAAATTAACGGGCAATTTCGAAAAAAAAATGCTTTTGCTCGCATTTGAATAGTCCCTGAATTGAAAACGAAAAATGTTGTTTCTGTAAGTGTACACTTTTCTGAGAATTTAATACATTTTAATGTTTACATGTAACGTACTTCTTTGTTAATGTAACAAAGCAAAATACAGGTAATTTTTTTTTTTGTGCTAATTAAGCCTACCAAAAAGTTTCCATTTTGCCCCGGGCCACACTATAGGCTGGAAACGCGCGTTTGGCTAGCCTCAAACAGGGCGTCGAATTTAATTTAAATTCTAGAATTATAATTTTCCCATTTGCACATTAATAAATATCTCGTGCGAAAATTCTTTTTTTAATTAAAAGCCTTGTTTGAGGCTAGCCAAACGCGCGAAAACAGCCCAGTGTGGCCTGGGGCTTCGGGCCGGTTGCACCAACTAAGGTTAAAATCTAGGGTTTACTAACCTCGGGCTAAAATACTCCGGGTTAACCTCCAGGTTAGCTGTTTGTGTTGCACCAATTAACCCTTGATAAAACAACGCAGGGTTATAGAAC